>JASJET010000330.1:6927500-6980000 GCA_034092305.1 Diaprepes abbreviatus | reverse complement strand
TACACTAGATAAAAGTAGAGCAACAAACTGCTTATCCTCCTTTAAATCAAAAATATTTATTGGCTGGTGTTCCGAGCTAATTTTAAAGAAATATTATCATCATAATATTAGGTTAACTACTATTTATAACTAGCAGTTACCCGTTGCGGCTTCGCCCGCACTCAAGACCCTCAGGGATAATAAGAAAGAGGGCCAATAAAATTTTATTAAACACCATTCTTACGTGCCTTTCCTGCATAAGTTTCAATGAAATGCCTTCACTTTAAAAGCATCAGTACAAATAAAACAAATATAGTTAATTACCTTATGCAATTTATCAATAATACAGTAAAATCAAAATATTCCTTTGAGGAGTGAATATTTCAAAATTATTAATTGCCTAAAGAAACAAAAAACATGCTAATCTGAGTCTGATTTTTGCGATTATTTTTGTCAATTATTGCCGCTCTCAAGTATTCGCATTATAAAGAATCATTTTAGTTTTTTTCATTGCTATTATATAATAATTAACTTCATGTTGTATACTTATGCTGAGACCGTTAGGACTCCCAGAAAAAATTCATTGAACTTCAATTAGCATGTTTGTTTGAACTTCAAACAAACTCATATGAATAATCAATTACTCTAAAAAAATCTTTTTTGCGTCAATCGAAATTCATTATAGTAATTAATTAATTTACTTCATATTAGGCTTTCCTCTCCAAGCTTTGTTTATTAATATATATTACTTTTGTTAACGTGTTAGTTAAAACCACTGTTATTTCTTTATGGTTTGCGATCAATTTCTTTACGGGAATTTAAGTGAAATTAAAACATTTATTCTTCTATCAGTTATATTCGTTTCGTTTCGTTCCACAATAGGCTTGCTTCTCCAAGCCTTATTCATTAACATGTATTACTTTTGTTGTGCGTATTAGTTAAAACAACTATTATTTCTTAATGAGTTGCAGTCAATTTCTTTACAGGGAATTAAGTGAAATTAAGATATTTGTTCTTCTATCAGTTTCATATTCGTTTCGTTTCGTTCCATATCAGGCCTTGTTTATTAATATATATATATATATATATATATATATATATATATATATATATATATATATATATATATATATATATATTACTTTTGTTAACCGTGTTAGTTAAAACAACTATTATTTCTTAATGGGTTGCGGTCGATTTCTTTACAAGAATTTAAGTGAAATTAAAACATTTGTTCTTCTATCAGTTTCATATTCGTTTCGTTTCGTTCCATATCAGGCTTTCTTTCCCAAGCCTTGTTTATTAATATATATTACTTTTGTTAACCGTGTTAGTTAAAACAACTATTATTTCTTAATGGGTTGCGGTCGATTTCTTTACAAGGATTTAAGTGAAATTAAAACATTTGTTCTTCTATCAGTTTCATATTCGTTTCGTTTCGTTCCATATCAGGCTTTCTTTCCCAAGCCTTGTTTATTAATATATATTACTTTTGTTAACCGTGTTAGTTAAAACAACTATTATTTCTTAATGGGTTGCGGTCGATTTCTTTACAAGGATTTAAGTGAAATTAAAACATTTGTTCTTCTATCAGTTTCATATTCGTTTCGTTTCGTTACATATTATTCTTTCTTCCCCAAGTCTTGTATATTAATATATATATATATATATATATATATATATATATATATATATATTACTTTTCTTGACCGTGTTAGTTAAAACCACTGTTATTTCTTAATGGGTTGCAATCAGTTTCTTTACAGGAATTTTAGTGAAATTAAAACATTTGTTCTTCTATCAGTTATATTCGTTTAGTTTTATTCCACATTAGGCTTTCTTCTCCAATCCTTGTTCATTACTATGTATTACTTTTGTTGGCCGTGTTAGTTAAAACAGCTATTATTCCTTAATGAGTTGTGGTCAATTTCTCTAAAGGGATTTAAGTGAAATTAAAACATTTGTTCTTCTATCAGTTTCATATTCGTTTCGTTTCGTTCCATATTAGGCTTTCTACCCCAAGCCTTGTTTATTAATATATATTACTTTTGACAACTGTGTTAGTTAAAATAAACATTTGTTCTTCTATAAGTTTCATATTCGTTTCGTCTCGTTCTATATTAGGCTTTCTTCTCCTAGCCTTGTTTAATAATATACAGCCAGCAGCCAAGTTGGATATTTGAAAACACAAAGTATTTAATTGCAATATGATGTATTCAGTAAATGTATTATAACATTGAGATTTTTTTTTCTTTCATCAGTGTTGCTCTACTTTTATTTGCTAGTGTAAATAGTTCAATCAATAAAGCAAAAAATATTGTTAATTTTGCAAAAAAAATTTAACAGCAAACTGCCTGCAGCATGACTTGAACACAAAATCCAACTTCAACTCAGTATTGTGATTTTTTTAAATAGAAAAAAATGGTAAAAAAGGTGGCTTTTTGGTTTTTTGCTTATATTATGGAAAATATTAAATAAATCGAATTCTTTTCAATAGACGATAATAGATAATAAAAAAAATCTACAAAAATTCAGAAAAACGCTCAAAAACGTTATTTTTTTTAATTCATTTCTCTGGTAATTTACAATATGAAGCGAATATTTTTCGGGAAATGATAGTTTAATATATGTACTTAAAATTTATCGTGTTAGTAGTTTTTTCCTAATTGCAATATAAATAATTTAGAGCATTTTTTATCAATGTCATCGTATCAACCTGATATGTCTAATTTGAATTTACCAAGCAAGCCGCGGTAGTGGGAGATTACAAGCAGCGGAGGAGAATAGAGTCGCTAGCAGCACAAGCCAGGTGCTACGACTATACTTTATATACGGACATGCATGGCATAATAGACCTATTAGTAGATAAATACATAAATAAAATGATACATTTATTTAAACATTGTTCGAAGTATATATGAATTCTGTCATATTGTATATTGTATATTATATATTTTTTATTTTTTCATTATATTTTGTTACTTTTAAGCCTGTTTTATTTAAATTGGGAATTTTGCAAGCTATTTCTTGCCTTCCCCATCTATCGGCATCGTTCTTAACTGGAGTCGTGATTTCATGAAGGTTTTTGTATAAGTATCCTTACCGTTTTTGCTGTCGGTAGATTGGTTATCTATTTTTGTCGCAGTTTTGGGTGGATAATATTAAATTTCGGGTTTTAAAAAATTTCTTAAAACATACTTTTTGACAAATCTAGTTCTGAAGTTTTGCGGATTCCAACAGCACTCTTGTAAAATTGTTAAACAGCAAAATCAGTGATCATATGTGTGCTATTTTTTTATTTGATTAATCTACACCCAAATCAAGTAACTATATTTTATATTTTTCGTTTGGTCGTCGAGGTCAATAATTAAATTATTCCCATTTTATGGACGCCATAACAAAATGTCCAGGTTAATCGATAGTCCTTGGTTTCTTTTTGTTTCAGAGGCCCATATTTAAAGCATTTAAAGTCTTTATACTTCAGAATTAAAGCTTTTAAATCAATTTCTCAAGCTTTACTGCTGTTATTTGCTTCAAGCTTAGTTTTTTTCAAGATTAACTTACAGCCTTTATTCAATATTCAACAGTATTTGCTCTAGTTTTATATCCGTTTTTATGCAAGGCTTACCACTTCTCCCTGAATTTTTTTTCGTGCTTAACAGAAATATTATGTACTTCTAGAATATCAATTACTTCTGCTGGCGAATATGTGAATCTTCGCTTAATCTTGTAAATTATCAAAGACACGAATTAAAAAAAAAACAATTTTTAAGTCTTTTTTCAACTTTTTTCGGTGAAAAATCATCAAATAAGGTTTATGAAAACCACTTTGCAAATTTTTTAATTATTTACAAATGATCCATTGAAAGTAATGCGATTGATTCAACACTTTCCACAATGTAAGCAAAAAAGCCACCTTTTTTATAGTTTGAAAAAAGTCCCAATGCTCAGTTGGAGTTGAATTTTGTGTTATAGTCATCTATGGACTCTGCTGTTAATTTTTTTTACATAAAATGTCTCTATTGGTTGGGCTAATATCTAATAACTATTTTGTTTTAATTTTTTACAGGTCGAAATGTTATCCGTAGGATCTGAATTTATCACAAACATTTGGGTGCCTGATACGTTTTTTGTAAACGAGAAAACGTCATCGTTCCACAAAGCGACTACGTCTAACGAATTTATTCGAATACACCATTCGGGTAGTATTACAAGAAGTATTCGGTAAGGATAAATAATCATTATATATCATTATTTATATACATCAAATTTGTTTTAAGCGTGACTGTCAATTCCATACATAACTAGACAACAATAAAAATGTTAAATATCTTATTAATTTAAGCTTTTTCGAACTTTTTTCCACTAACAATACAGAGGGAGTTTTAAAAAAAAAAAGTACTTTTTAGTAATTATAAATTTTAGTAAATAGGATGAAGTGATAAATGTTACCCTTGGGCAACACATATCTAGGCATCTATTTAGGAATTAAAAAAAAAAGAACTATGGGAAACCAAGGGCGGATCCTGGGAAGCAAAACCCCCACTCCAAGAGCTTTGAATTTAGAATATTGCGCTATATATATACTCAAGAGATTATAGGCTCCAACTTCCAAACTCACATTAAATAGTTATAAACGCAAGCTTTTAAATCCACATACCCGTATATAACGAGACATAGTCTTCATATTAATTACCTCTTTTTAATGAACCCTGGCTGACAAAATTACATTAAGTGTAGAATATCTAATATACAGGTGTGGAAAATCTACAACAGAACCTCTAAATAATGGGAATGTAACAGAAAGAGACGGACAACCCATTTAGCTCTGTTGAAGAAGCGAAATAAAGCATACTGCTGTATCGTAGCTTGCCTCCTGGCTTCCAGCAAAGATGGTTTGGTGTCGTCAAAACACAGTGGGTTGAAAGCACGGATTTAATATTAAAAATAAAAATGGGATCCAACTTAGCAGACTGAATCTTTAAAATCATGAAAATAAGTTGGAAAAACGTTTAATATGGTTCAATAGCTGTTATATATACAATTTAAAAAGAAAATAAAAAGAATAATTGTATTTCCATGAATAAAATATTGCGCTTGAAATCAAGGTGCATTTTAAAAATAATACTATAATAATAAATACTTGGATATCGATAATCGTTAAAAATGCCAAAGTACTTTTTTCTCTATGCTTAAGACTTCTTAACAAATACCAATATAAATAATTTGTAAGTAATATAATATTTACTGATTCATATAAATGAATAAATAATATAACTGTAATAAAAATAATAAAAAGAACTTTTTAATCATTGTCTTCTTTGTTAACAGCTCTTTTCTCATTCTTCAATATGTACGAATTGTTGTCCGATTCCTTACGATGTCAAAAAACAGTGTAAGGACCCATCGACGCCAAAAGTTTTAGAACACATCCTCCATATTTTTTCTCGAGATCTTCAGGCAAAGTTTAGGCGATGGTTTCTGATAAACTTGTCCGTTGATTTTTGTGCATCTTTTAATAGTTTACCTATCGGTAATATTGCAAATGCTATGATGTCTAGTCAATGGAGGAAGTAATTTGTGGATTCCTGTTGGCATGTTGTACCAAGAATATCCTTTGAAGAACAATCTTGCTGTTTGAAGTGTGTATTCTCGAATGTTCTCTATTGCAGTTTAATGTCCGCTTTCAACAGTTTTCGCGTTACTCTAATTATAATAGCTGACTCATCACAGTTATCGAAGAGACTCGAGCTGTGTTTCCTAACCCTTTCTTTGGCATGTCAACAGGAAGTCCTAATCTCTCTCCCTAGAGGCCTGTTGGATGGTAGCCTTTGTCTGTGCTTTCACCTCTTTGTCTTTCTGCTTACGGGCTTGCCTACTACTATGTACGAAACATGTACCTCTGCCGTATCACTGTAATGGGGAGGCTAAGTTTTGACATTCTTCTTGATATGGTGGTACAGGTAGGTCATCATCTCGATGGTGGTGAAATAGGGTAAATTGTGTACTGTAGCAATTTGTTCAAACTGTGCAACCTCTAAGTTTGCATATACTATTCGCATTTTACTTCATTCATACACGGAGTTGCATATAGTTGTACTTTTGCTGAATGTCATTTCAGTATTACAACGGCATAATGTGGATATATCCACTGCTATTGCATCTCACACAGAAGAATCTGTGTGAGATGCAATATATATATATATATATATATATATATATATATATATATATATATATATATATATATATATATATATATATATATATATATATATATATATATATATATATATATATATATTGCATCTCACACAGAAGAATCTGTGTGAGATGCAATATATATATATATATATATATATATATATATATATATATATATATATATCCCGTGTATGTGCTGAGTCCCTCTCAGGACTGTAAGGCAGCTGACGTTTCGGTGAAATCTCATTCACCATTTTCAAAGCTCACTGTATGGCGTCCACGAGCGAACTGACGCTTGCGACTCCGATATTGTCGGTCCCGTATGCGCGTCGGATGCGTTCGTTTTCCGAGTGGTTCCGGCCCATCAGGTTGCGAGACCTGCTGCGCGTCATCGGCCCTGTTGCCAGTGTTTGGGGTTGCGTTGCCGAGTTGTAATCTGTTTCATTACTAAGTGGTACTGGTTGATGTTTTGTAAGCAGATTTTTCCAAGTATCAGGCACACGTTGACTATCATCTCTGCTATTTAAGTTGTTGGGCCTCTTTGCAATTTAATGGCTTCCCTTATAACTCTTGTGGACAGGTTTTCACATCTCGATAGCATTTTTGTTCCCGAGAAATTTATCTTATGTCCTGTATTTAACCAGTGTTGGGCCAGATCAGAAGAAGTTGTTTTTTGCTTGACAGCGTTCATATGTTCGTCTCTTCTGGCGCTTATTTTACGGTTGGTTTGGCCTATGTAAGATGAGCTGCACTCTCCGCATGGAATTTCGTACACTCCCTGGTTTTCTAGAGGGATCCTTTCTTTAGGTGTTGGCAAGAGATCTTTTACTTTACGATCTGTGGTGAAAATGGTTTCAATATTGTGTCTCCTGAGAATTCTTGCGATCTTGTCTGTGGTGCCTCTTTCATAAGGATCAAAAGCTTTGGATCTATTCTCCTGGTTTTCGCGATTTTTTGGGGCCAAGTGTTTGTTTTTTAGAGCTTTTCACTACTGCAAATAATTAGGCGGGGTGGTGATGTGAATCGGCGTTGAGCTACCTGTTGGTGTGAGTGGGCTTTCTGTAGACAGTGTGCGAAAGCAAGCCATCCTTTCTTCTTTTCAGTAGGATATCCAGAAATGGTAGTTTTCTTTCCTGTTCTGTCTCCATGGTGAATTTAATTTTGGGATGTATACTGTTTATGTGTTCCAAGAAACTTTTGAGATTTTCTTCCCCATGTTGCCAGATAACGAATGTGTCATCGACGTAACGTCACAGTCTTGGTGTGTGTGAAGAGGTCTCCAAAGCTTTTGATTCAAAGTCTTCCATAAATAAGTTAGCGAGTGCAGGAGATAGCGGCGATCCCATGGGGCTCCCTCGACTTGTTTATATCGTCAGCCTTTATATATATATATATATATATATATATATATATATATAATGCAAAACACATAACATTTCGCTTGTCATGCGGTACTATCTTGTATATAAGTTGAGCTGGGGTAATTTAGATCTTTCTTTACTCCTATAATATCGCTCCCTCTCTGCAAAGAGAAAGGCTGGATCCGCCCCTGTAGAGAGCTATTTTTTCCTGGCAATTGGCTTTAAATGCCCGAAATGTTAAAATTTAAAAAAAAAAGTGTTATCTTCAACAAAAAATATAGCTTTACTTGTGAGTTTTGTAACTTTCTTACTTCCTTTGACGTAACTTGAAAAAAAAGGATATATATATATATATATATACAATTTTCTTTTCTAATACAATCATTATTTTCATTATAGATATCTTAAATTACACATCATTTTTAAACAAAATAGGTCATATAATAATTTTGTGTTCGATATATACATTCTAAGTATAGAACTTAATTTTATCGTAAATATCTCAGAAGCACCACTGTAAAAACTTCTGTTTCTTGGGAGTATGGGGGGATTTTAGAAGAAAATTAAATATACGGGATGTTTAATAATTTCTTGCTAATAGTCAGATCAGTGCACAAAATGTGGTTTGAATCCCCATCTTTCGCAAAGCCTCTTTTTGTTTGTAACTTTGTTTATAATTTTGTTTGAGTTCTAAGCACGAACTTGACATATAAAACTGGACTGATCGGGTAAATAATTTTTGACGCCCCCCCTTACTGGTCGCCATTACTTGCCAATATTTGTTTGCAGTACTGAATCCTCTGCTAGTTTAATGTAAAGTTTCGAAATGTCCGTATACTATTGCAAAGTAATGGAATTTCGTCATTTAAAAATGACTGTACTTAAACCTTCTATAAAATTATTTTCTCCTCGATACTTTTGGGGTACTGATACGTTACATATTTATATACTGTTAACAATATTCATAATAATAATTGTGATGTTGATATTTCATTCATAATTACGCAGCTTTAATTTAAAAGAAGTAAAATAATAACATGTACTAAATCATGAATGTTATTTAGAAAAAAAATATATTTCCACTCCAAATTGGATAAAGAAAGTGTAAGGCAGTCTATATTTAAAAACTAATCTACCTAAACAAACAACATTTATTAGGACACTTTAAATATGAAAAAGATTGTAATTGTAATTTATATAATCAATTTAATCTAAATATATACATAGAAATTTACTAGTAACTTTCAATTTTTACACTTACGTAACTAGTTGAGGATTTGGAATAAAACTTTCCTAAAATTGAATTTTTGAAATGCTAATTAAACTATTATAGCTTCTTAATAATTTGAGAGGGGATTCTCACGACACTACTTGAGCTCAAATCGAGGCATTTTGTTTTATTTTGTTAAAATAATAACACGTCCAAACAAAAGGTTCTTAGAATGATATTTGGTCCCCAAAGAGATGAAACAACAGGAAATTGGAGAAGATGCCACAATGCTAAATTGGCGCCACTGTATGGCAGTGAAAACATAGTCCGTTGTATAAAAGTCAATAGAATAAGATGGGCAGGCCATGTGGTAAGATCAGGGGACCACAGATTATTGAAAACAGTATTCTTTGAGAGACTAGATGGTAGAAGATCAATAGGCCGTCCCATGAAAAGATGGAAGGATGCCGTCGAAGCTGATTTGTATAGGATTGGAGTCCAGCAGTGGGAAATGGAAGCCCAAGGAGATGGAGGGCGATGGTAGATGTGGCTAAGACTCACCCAGAGTTGTAAGACCAGGAAAGAAAGGAAGATAACAATAAAATTTATGTAATTTCTAGATGTGCTTAATAATAATTAAACATTTCATATTATTGGTTTTTAAATGTATAATCGTTTCAAATTATAAGAGCATACTTGCTTCGATGCTCAATTTTAGATGTCAATGGAACATTAACTCTGTATTCCCCACTCATTCTCTATAGTCAGAGCTACGATAATGTTTTGTCGTGCTTCCCCACGATGAGTACAACCAGGTCATAACCATATCCTTGGGAGAGCCTTGATTGTTGATGTTTACTAGATTTCACCAGCTATCAACATTTCTACAGATCCTGCAAGAGATCTAATGATGATGATAAAATCATCAGGATGTATGTATGTTGTGTGTGCGTAGGGTTGGGGGTCTTTACACTGCGACCTGGTGGATCATTTATTGTGTCCCTCTACTGCTGCCCTCATCTCTCATCCTATAAATCGTCCTCTTCGCAATGTTCTTTAGAGATATATGTAGAGGTGTTATCCCTGGGTGTAATAGCTTTAATTGTTGACTTTACTAGATTCCACCGGCTATTAACATCTCGACGGATAGTGCAAGAGATCTGATGATAATGATAAAATAATCAGGATTCATTCCTTTAAGTATTAGGATGTCATTATGAAACGTGGAAATATGAATTACAAAATTTTATTATACAAATGAAGTTAAATAAAAGCTCGTAAAAGTAACTATCCTAGAAATACTGGATGCATCAGATCTCAAAAAGAAAACTTTAAAAACTCTAGAAAATCCAGTGCTGCGTTAGTTTTCAAAAATTTGCTTGGTCAGTACCGTACCAAAACCTAGATACACGACCTCCTGAATTTCTAGATCCATCGTCGCATTCCTCTTGCGGCTTCTTTCCTGGTAAAATAATTTTTGAATAGATCCTTTAATAAGGTTATACTTTAGTCAACCCTAGACAGAAATTTCTAATTACATTATCATATTAACGAAAATGCGGTTAATGCAGAGATATAAAATTTAATTTTATGTTTACTCGCAACGGAATCGTGAAATACGAACTCTTCGTTTTGCTTTTGACGTGCTAAAATTTCAAAATTGATTACCAAAGTTTGAAAAATTAATAAAGCCCGATGTTACAAATTCATTTTGTCGGACGTATTTTAATTTAGCTCTAGACATTTCGTTTTTCATACGAAAAATGATTACGAGGAAGATTGGAACTCATTTATTTTATTTAATTATTCTAATTTTTACTTTGCGCTCGCTATTAATAATAAAAATAACGGAAAATAAATAAAAATGCGACTGACAAACGAATTTTAAAAGATAAAAGAGAACTGGAATCCTTATTAGGCTATTGACTGAATTCTAAAAATGAGAGGTAAAAGGAATTAAAATGTTACAAGTGTTTTCGTTGTTTCATATGTTTGATTGACCTCGAAATATGGCAAAATCAAAAAGTGTTGCCAAATTAAGGGATGCGTTTTTGAGATTAAGGTCCACTTTTCAGTTTTTTTAGTTTTACTCAAAAACTATGCATTTTTGATAAGTACATGTCAGCAGAAAAGTTGTAGAAATGATTCCCCACGAAGTCCAAAAAAATACAAAAATATTTTTTTAAATTTTTTCTCCATAACTTTTTTTCAAGTGAAGTTAGGAATAGGCATTGCTTCATGAAAAAGAAAGCTGACTTTGCGCCCGCAGTAGTCTGTACGATGAAGAGTAACAGACAGTGTCTGGATGGGAAAACGATTC
The DNA here is from genome assembly GCA_034092305.1 of Diaprepes abbreviatus. Taxonomy (NCBI): domain Eukaryota; kingdom Metazoa; phylum Arthropoda; class Insecta; order Coleoptera; family Curculionidae; genus Diaprepes; species Diaprepes abbreviatus. The sequence goes on along the minus strand of JASJET010000330.1, from coordinate 6,968,926 downwards.
TAAGAGATTAGAAGAGCTCTTACATAAATTCCATGTATAAAAAAGGAAATAGGAACGACTGCAGTAATTATCGGGGTATTAGTATCACGTCGTCCATTGGAAAGCTTTATGAAAGAGTCCTAACAGCCCGAATAGAAGAGGAAGCCATGGAAATGGAAGAACAAACTGGATTTCGACGTGGGCAATCCTGCGTGAACAATATATTTACAATAAAACAACTGGCAGAAAAGAGACTACCACGAGGAATGGAGCTCCACGCTACTTTTATAGATCTTAGTAAGGCATTTGACTCCGTCTGCTTGCATAAATTATGGATCGCAATGAAAGAAGCAGGCATAAATAGTTTATATATAAACGTCGTAAAAACATAGAGAAAACCAAGCGATTGTTAAGGTTAAATCAAGCTTCTGAGGCTTTCTCACAAATAAAAGGGGTTAAATAGGGCTCCTGCCTCTCTCCAACCCTGTTTAAAATTTATCTCTGCAGGGCTTTAAAACAGTGGATAAGAAAATGTAGCCCCATGGGGATATGAATAGAGAGAGAGAGAGATATGGATTAGGGACGCATCGACTACTAGGTCTTTTAGCGTCCATTGTTTGGTTTCCTTGATACGTATATTGTTGGTTCTACATTAGATTGTATAATCCAATGTCTTTGATAAATTTGATAACATTGTTAGAATTTTGATAGGAGAGGAGAACATCAATCTTGTTTTCCTGTAATTGACGGAATAGGTGATGCTCATATTTTTTGCATTCAGTGATGACATGTTTGATTGATAGGGAGGTATGACAGGTTTCGCAGTAAGGAGCAGGGGATTTGTTTAGGAGGTATTCATGGGTTAGCTTCGTGTGGCCAAAATGGAGCCTCATCATTGTGGTTAATTCTTGTCTTGGTAGATTAGGGAGGGGGATGCCAGTAAAGAAAGTCTTTTTAACTAATTGAAGTTTGTTGATTGAATCCTGAAGGTCCCATTCTAGTTGAATGAGGTTTCGAGACATATAATGTAAAGAGTTTTTAAGGTCTTGAGGGTGCAATATTTTGTTTACTTTATTAGGAGAATTTTGATGATTGGATGCAAGGGTGTCGGCTTTAGTATTTCCTGTATGACTTGGTACCCAGAGGAAGGTAAAGGATTTGTTCCTGATATGGAAGTATTTTATTAGGGTTTTGATCTCGTGAGCTATTAGATAAATAGGATTGTATGATTCGATTAGTTTGAGGGAGTTTAGAGAATCTGAAATTATCAGCCAGTTTGATTCAGAGGTATTTATGCAATATTGTAAGGCTTTAAGAATCGCGAATAGCTCAGCAGTAAGGATTGATTTGGATAGAGGACATTCACTTGTATACAATCCTCTTTGCAGAAGATCAGGTAGTTCTTGAGGAAGACCAGCAAAACATGACTTAAATAATAAATAAACTCATAGAAGAATTCACTAAATGGAGTATAGAGATAAACGTAAAAAAGATACAATACATTACTATAGGAGGCATAAAAAATATGATTAAAGCACTCCATCCTATCTTGTGGAGTAAGAACCTAATAAAAAAAAACAAAAAGAAAGATATATCAGGCTATGTTTCAGCTAGTACTGACGAATGGGTCAGAAGTGTGTGTCGCAGGTAAAAATATGTCACAAAAACTTCTTTCAACCGAAATAACGTGTTGGAGAAGATGTTCTGGTTTAACTTTACTTGATTATTTAAGAAATGAGACCATCAGAGAAAGAATGGAAGTAAAAAATGCGATAATGCGCGATATAACTGAAAAGCAGTTAAAATGATATGGACACCTCCAACGAATGAGCGAAGAAGAAAGGCTGCCATTAAAGGTTTGGAACTAAACACCAGCACAAAGAAATAAACGAGGAAGGCCACGGAAAAAATAGATTTCAAATATCCCCACCGAAATGGAAAGTAGAGGACTCCACGAAGGGAACTGAAACGACATGAACCGATGGCGTCTGGAATGCCAGAAGCGACATTAACTTGCAAAAACTCGCCATATATATATATATATATATATATATATATATATATATATATATATATATATAGGTAGGATATTAAAAACTTGCTGATTTCGATGCCAGACTGAAAAATATCGCCAAACGATATATTGTTGTATGAAGTTGGGTACCAATTGTTCCATGTTTCGCAAAGAATTTATGGGTTTAAATTGTGAAAATGCTGATGCACCTGAAGTTACTAAAATTCTCGAAGATACTGACGAAAAAATTGACAAAATTATTGAAAATAATTTAATTGAATCCAATCTTTGAATAAAAATAAATAAATTAAAAAAGGTATAATGTCGGAATTAATTTTATTTTTCATTTCGTACCCCATGTTAATAGTTTTTTCAAAATACAGTTATTTATTCAGTGAATAAAGAAAAAATTTTACGCAAAAATATAAAATTACTTAATGTGCGGGTAAAAAATTATTAAAATTGTAAAAAGTTGGAAAATTTAACAGACCATTTCTCGGCCACTTTTCATCGTACAAACTTCTGCTGGGAACCATTTTAACAGGCGTGTTGTCACCTTTTTTTTTTAACCTATATTTATTTGTAAAAGAGTTGTGGGACGAAATTTTGAAAAAAAAGCAAAAATTTGCTAATATCGAGAAAAGTAGCAAAGACCAACAAGACCCGATATCAACAGTTGCAAATTCAAATAAGAAGAAAAATAAGAGCAGCAAAAGAAGAGTACCTTTCTGGAAAATGCAAAGAAATAGAGGAGTTGCAAAACAAGTACGACAACTTTAACTTGCATAAAAAAGTCAAAGAACTAGCTGGAATAGAAAAGAGAAAAATCTCAAACGTATTGCTAGACAAAGAGGGAAACATTATTATGGAAACACAACATAAATTATGCAGGTGAAAAGAATACATAGAAAAACTATTTGAAGATCAGACACGAAAAGTTTTCTATAAACCTGAAATTTCTAAAGCAGGGGTCATTTATGCATTAAGGTCGATAAAAACTAATAAAGCTGTTGGTCCAGATGAAATGCCAGGAGTTGTTGAAGCTGATCAATGACAAAAATTTGGATTTCTTGGTGAGATTATTTAATACAGTTTACCCGACAGGAACTATCCCCCGAGAAATGTTAACATCAACATTCATATGTTTACCAAAGAAAGCAAGTTCAAAAGAATGCAGTGACTATCGAACAATCAGTCTCATGTCACATACTTTGGAAACCCTTTTAAAAATTGTACACGCTAGAATACATTGCAAATTGGAGCTAGATATTAGTGACACACAGTTTGGTTTCCGGTACGGGGTGGGTACAAGAGAAGCATTATTTGCTTTTAATGTGCTTACTCAAAGATGTTTAGATATCAATCAGGACCTCTATATCTGCTTCATAGATTACAACAAAGCTTTTGATAGGGTCAAACATGACAAACTAATAGAGATTCTCAGAGGCAACAATTTGGATGAAAAAGATTTAAGGTTGATATCAAATCTGTACTACAATCAGCGAGCGGCAGTAAAAATTGGACAGGAAATGTCCGGAGATGTAGAAATACAAAAGGGAGTCAAACAAGGGTGTATATTGTCACCTTTACTATTTAACGCTTATTCTGAAAAGGTCATATTGGAAAGTCTTGAATCTGAAACAGCAGGGATAAAAGTAAACGGAGTTTTAATCAACATAATTAGGTATGCAGATGACACCGTAATAATAGCTGATAGTTTGAAAGACCTAGAAAAAATAATGAATAAAATATTAAGAGTTAGTGGAGAGTATGGACAATCTCTTAACACGAAAAAGACCAAGTTCATGAAAATTAGTAAAAACAACTCCAACTTTATTAGAATGAAAAAGGTTATCTGCAGCAAAGATCTAACGTTAGCGCTGAAAATACGACTAACTAAATGTTACGTATACAGTGTTCTATATTATGGAATGGAAGCATGGACACTGAATCCAGAGGCAATGAGAAGACTTAACTCTTTTGAAATGTGGACCTGTAGAAGAATTCAGAGGATTTCGTGGGTGGATCGAGTTACGAATGCCGAAGTGTTGAGAAGAATGGGGAAAGAAAAGGAAGTCGAGATAACAGTAAAACAGAGAAAACTGCAATATTTCGGACACATGCGGGGAGAAAAGTACAACATCTTACGGCTCATAATCCAAGGCAAAATAAGTGACAGAAGAGGCGTAGGACGACGACGAATTTCATGGCTAAAAAACCGAAGGGAATGGTTTGGATGCAGTTCAAAACAACTATTTAGAGCAACTGCCTCAAAAATTAAAATAGCTATTATGATTTCCAACCTCCGCAATGGAGAAGGCACTTGAAGAAAAAGCAAAGTTTAAGACGCCATATCTCGGTTACTTTTCATCGTATAAACTTCTGCGAGAGCTCATTTTAACAAGCCTAACGTCAGCTTTCCTTTCCATGAAGTAATGCCTATACCTAACTCTTCACTTGGAAAAAAGTTATGGGGAAAAAATTAAAAAAAAAATTTTGTTTTTTTTATTTTACTTTTGGGGCGTATTTTTTTGAAAAATTCATTTTTGTGGACCTACAACTTTTCTGTAGACATTTGCCTACGAAAAATGCATAGTCGCCAAATCTACCTTAATCTCGAAAACCTACCGATTTTCTCTTCTCGAGTACAAAGTCAGCAGCCTATTATGATTTAAAAAAAAATATGCGGTGTTTTATTCCACCAATATACTAACACTTCTATTGTTTTTTTCTTATTCTAGACTGACAATTACCGCTTCCTGTCCGATGAATCTACAATATTTTCCAATGGACAGGCAACTATGCCATATCGAAATAGAAAGTTGTAAGTAGAACCAAATATACTAACTATTTTTATCTAAACCACTAAACAGTAAATTAAATAAAAACTTATAAAAGACGAAATAATGCAGGAATCTAAATAAATTCTTATTAAATATTTTCCAAACAAACAACTTGATAAGTCTGTATTCAAAAATACATTTTTATTCACCGATAAGCTGTATTATTTTATCTTTGAAGACTTTTATGACGATGATTGATAACTACAAATATGCTGGGTCCTTGTTCTTGAAACCAGAGGGCATTTATTAATGGGATTTTTCGATATAATGCCGTTTTTGGTTTTAAGATTGCGACCCGAATTTTTTTTTACAACACTACCCATTCTATTATTCTCTGGTTAGCTAAAAAATAGCCTCAAAATATGTTTGTATTTCAAAAACATTTGGTCTTTCACTTTTTAAATGTATGCTAAGTGACGTAGAAAGAGGAACATCAAGAAATAATGACGGAATATGTGAATAAATTAAAATGATGTATTTTAAAAAAAAAACGATAATATAAAAAGATATTTTTAACGAGCAGACTTCGGCGATTTTTAGGACAAACAGTAGCAGGTTCACGGCGTACGCAAATTTTTCTTCACGAAAGGTACAGTCAGAAAATTTTGCGTTGAAGTTTAGATGAACACTATATTACATATACAGGGTGTCCGGAAAATGCGTGTTTAACGTTTGATGACAAACTCTTGGCGTCAAAATAGGCCAATTTAAGTAAACTTAGTTAGGGAAATGTTTAAAAAGGAACTATTATGTTTTATACCACTAAATTTATTTAGAAAACAGTGACTGCAGTTTCAACTCACAGAGTCATTTTCAAACTGAATTACAAAGGTAGACTAAGTATTCAATACAGAAACATGAGAAAATTTAACAATAAATAAAAACTATCTGAGACATTACATTATTACAAAGGGGAGGTACTAAATTTTTGGAACTAATTATTATTTGGCAACAACAAATAACGGGGAAAACCCAAGTTCTGTCTGGTCATTATGCAAATTTATATTTTTATTTTTACTATGTTTATATATTTCTAAAGATTCAAGAATATTTAACTTTTGGCCCTTTGTTAAATAATGTAATATGTCAGTGTTGCTTAAATTTGAAAAACTATGGTTGCGTTCTAAGCCATGGTTGGCAAAGCTCGAGTCTGTTCTATATGATCGGTAGTGTTCTTGAAAAGCGAGTTTTAAAGCTTCTACCACTTGCACAATATACAAGCCATTACACTCCGAACATTTTAACTTATAAACTCCTGATTTATCAAATTTATTAATTTTATCTTTAGCATTGTAAAGGATAGTGGACAGATTGTGTTGAGATTTAAAGGCTACTTTTATGTTATGTTTGGAAAGAGTATTAGCTATGTTTTCTGATAGGGTACCACAGTATGACAAAGATATATAAGATCTTTATCATTTTTTATTTTGGGATATATTGAATTAAAAGCTAGTCGTTTTTGTTTTTTAGTTATTAATTTCTTTATGGTTTGCTGGGAGAAATTGTTTGATATTGCAATCCTTTCAATGATATTTAGTTCCTCTTGAAGATCTTCTTCAGAGAGAGGCAGAGAGAATGCTCTATGTATCATTGAATTGTATGCAGCCATTTTGTGTTGTAAGGGGTGAAAAGAATTATTAGATATAGTATTACCTGTAAACGTTGGTTTTCTAAAAATTTTAAAATTACACTGATTATTGTGGTGAGATATGGTGAGATCTAGAAAGTTTATTTTATGGTTATTTTCAGTTTCCAGAGTAAATTGAATTTTTGGATGGCAATTATTAAAGTATTGTAAGAATTTTTGAAGCTGTCTAGTAGCGCCTTTAAAACATGCTAGAATATCATCCACATATCTGTACCAAAATTGAACATGGCAGCATCAACTTTTGAAACTTAGTTATATCCGATACTACTTCTTTTAGGCGGTAGAAGACGTTAAAGTTTTAAAAAATATATAGATTTTTACCATTTCTTCGAAATGTGGTAACTGAATTTAATAATTTTTGGTGGCTATAAAGTAGTGTAAGTGATACAAAAGTGACGTCACGAAGTTTTTTGTATCAAAGACATACACTTTCGTAAACCATTTCCAACTAACACAATTTGCAAGTTGCTAGTGCCGGTAGCAATGTTAATCATTATTCATTTGAACCATAAAGATTATGCCTCTATTAACTCCATCTAACTCGGTGGTCCATTTTCTAAGTCACTTAATAAACTGGCCTAAAAAATAAATTATTTCTGCTAAACCAGAGAAGAAATATACTTATTACCCATTGATTTTTTGTGAGATTTATGAAGGGACATCAAAAGATACCTGTAAATGTGCTTTACTGTATTCTTGTCAGCTACGCAGGGCACTCTTTGTAAACTTTTTAAAACTTATTGCTTAATAATTAATTTTAGCGACAGTTTAAATGAAGCCTACATATCTATCTTTAAGAATATATTACTATAAATGTCAATTTTTATTGCTATTTTTTAAATTATATACGAAACTTTTTGTCACCCTTATTATAAAATATAAAGAAATGAATTTTCTTTTCCTAAAAGTAGTTATCTAAATGAAATTTGAAGGTAGATACACAGGCTTTCAGATTTGTGAGCTTTTCTATTTTTTCTTATAATCAAGCACCGTTTTTAGGTTAATTTTTCACGAGCGAAAAGCACTAACAGATAGCTCTTGATCCCAAAATAAGAATTTTTTTTAAATAAGGAAAATTTAATAAAAAATATACAGATTTTACGTAATAGGTCGGCAGAGTTAGCCTCATATGAGGTGATTTTGAAATTTATTGTTAGTAGACTTTTTATTACATAGACACTTTCAGAATGATAATAGTAATTATCTAGTATCTTATGTTTCATTTTCTTTTTTGGGGCAAATTTTTTATATAACAATTTAGATGTGAGATAACAGTTATTTCAAGTTCTAGGAAAAGCTATTGTTTTTCAGTAAAAAAGTTTTAAACAAAAGTTGTGCACATTAAAAATCCTACAAAATGAGCTAAGACCCATCCGAATCCGATAATTTGTTCTTTAGTTATTGCAAAAAAAACGTGCTAAATTGGCTGTCTTTTCAATTGTTTATAAACAATGGAAAAGTATATTGCATTAACTTTATACTACAACTAAAGGAGCCTCTTGTTGCATACAACAAATGTGCAAAATTTCAAATAAAAATATTTAATATTTTTTAGCACAGTGAATTTGTTTATCACTTTTTATGTTTTTTTTATTGTTTATTCTCAGCGATCTAGAGATTGTACAGCAGTTTGCGGGTATGCAAATGAAAGTTCCAGACTTATACTAACAACAACAAAAAAGAACGAAATGAATTGTTGATCTTAAATTGTTGAAACAGATAAACAAAATTGAGGTTCGTTTTTTCGTTATAAACAAATAAAATAAGTCTTCGACAATTGTTGATATGGAAATGCCGATAATTGGACTCGATAACTGAAATTTTGATGCACATTTTTTCAAAAAATCACTGCGGAATTGTTTATTAACATTAAGGAATTATTTAAGTAGGAACTCATACGGAGATGGTTGAGCTATTTTATGCAGCAGTTTTCAACTCAATTATTTCAAATTTGTTGATGTAGGAATAGTTTAAAGTTGCACCTACTCCGAGAGTCAGAAAGTGAGTAGTGGAGGGGGCGTTCTTTCAGCCTGCGGCGCACGGAAAAAAACGTGACTCAATTGCTTCAAATTCGAACAATGGGTGATGTGTTTTCGTAATCAAATTATTGTTAAACATAGCAATAAACAAATTGTTGCACTTTTATACATTTTATGCATAATTAGAATTTTACCTCACTTACGTGCTTTTCAAATTTACGAAAAAATTGTTACAGTGGTCAACAGTATACTATTAATTAGGAATATTAAAAATTAGATTGATTTTTAATGTACCATTAATATTTATCAAGACATAGCATGAAACAAATAGCAACATTTGTTGATGGCATTATTATTTTTCGAGATACAGAATAAACTACCTTTGGCGATTATATTGTAAGCGATTATCTAAGACGATGAAAGTAATAGGGGAGAACCCGCTTCGGCAATGGAGTGCATTCTGGATCTACCTCCGCTACACATAGTGATTCAGTCAGAGGCGAGAATGGGACTCCACCGACTAAATCACTCAACAATAAAATCACAAAGGACGTTGTCAGGACACAAAAACATATGAAAAAAAATCAGGAGCCCCGAGTTGGAAATGGACACAGACCATATGAACTCGAGCTACCGTTATAATATACCGTTTGAAGTCACAATAGAGGATCGAATGGCAAGTAAAAGAGAAAAACCGGAAACATTCTGGGATGCAAGTATCTGGTACACTGACGGTTCAAAAACTAGTGAGGGAACTGGAGCTGGGATATATGGGCTATAACCGAGGAAGGAATTAACCCTTGGAAAATACCCAACAATATTCCAGACAGAAATATACGCAATCTTACGGTGCGCAGACGAGATAAACAGGAGAGCTTACAAAGGGAAGCAAATCTAATTTTACTCTGATAGCCAAGCAGCCCTAAAAGGCCTCAAGTGCCAAAAGGTATCAACGAGGGTGGTTTGAGAATGTCAGAGTGAGCTGTAAATTTTGGTAGAAGACAACAGAGTTATGTTAAAGTGGGTACCAGGACACGAAGGCATACATGGAAATAAAAAAAGCTAACGAGCTAGCTAGAGCAGGATCAGCATCTCAATACATTGGTCCAGAACCGGCCTTTGGGGTGCCGCGGTGCGCGGCCCGAGAAGCAGTCAAAGAATGGATCAAAAGAGAGCATAAAAACCCCTGGATGACCAGACAGAGTTTAAATCACAGCAAGCTATTTATTGGGAATCCTGACCCGAAACTGGCAACGAAATTACTCCAAATGAGTAGGAACTAATTAAGGACGGGTATAATGACGGAACACATGGTCGTCAAAGTACATCTGAATAGAATGAATTTATATAACGGAAACCTCGGCTGCAGACTATGTGGACAAGCCGAGGAAACGGTGAAGCATATCATATGTGATTGTGAGTCACTGGAGAGATTTAGACAACAAACATTCGGGTTAGTATGTCTGGAATCGGGAGAAATACTCACTCACTCCTTAGCAGAACTGTACAGATTAAGCCAGGGGGCTAGGTTGACAGAGACTGTAATGTCTAGGGTGAGCACACAAGCCTACTCTGGCCGCAATGCGTCTGGCTTTAAGACCGACCCGGGAGTATAAAAAAGAATAGGGGAGAAAATAATTATGATTATGATAATAATGATGATGATAATTATGTCAATTATGAGAGTGATGATGATGAGTGTAATAAAAATGATGACGATGAGAGTGATAATAATGATGCTAATTGTAATGACAATAATGAAACCGATAAGGATTTCGAAAATGAATGTCCATCGATGTCTAAGAAACGGAGAACGGAATAAATATTTTGTATAGATTTAAGCAAAAAATACGTATGGTAGCAAAAAATTTTGTAGGTGAAAAATGTTCGTCCAATAAATAAAACAAAATAGTTAACAAGTGTTTTTCTTGTACAACCAATAATTTGGCAGCAAATGACAGTCGCAATTTGTTTCATGCTATAACTCCATAAATATTAAGGGTACATTCTGATTTTTAATATTCCTAATTAGTAGTATACTGTTGACCACTGTAACATTTTTTTCGCAATTTAACAAGCACATACAACAATTTCTTGCTATGTTTAACAATAATTTGATTACAAAAACATATCATCCATTATTCATATCTCGTCGAGAAACTAGAAATTAAAAAAAAAAAAGATTCTACGACCAATATTTGCCGAGATAATTCAAATTTTTCCGGAGAAACAAATGTGAAGCGTCCGAGTCACGTTTTGTTCCGCGCGTCGCAGGCTGAAAGAACGCCCCCCCCCCCCTCCACTGATCACTTTCTGACTCTTGGAATAGGTGCAACTTTAAACTATTGCAACATCAACAATTTTGAAATAATTGAGTTGAAAACTACTGCATACAATAGTTTTACCATCTCCCTATGAGTTCCTACTTAAATATCCCTTAATAATAAACAACGCAGCAGCGATTTTTTGAAAGAAATATTCTGTCTCTTCTTCTAGTAGTCGTACAGAATTTGTTTTCTTTTGAAATATGCTCCAAAATCTCCCCTATCACTTACACTTATCGGCATTTCGATATCAACAATTATTCTATTTGTTTATAACGAAAAAATCAACCACAACTTTGTTTATCTGTTTCAACAATTTAAAATCAATAATTAATTTGGTTCTTTTTTGGTATTGTTAATAACAAGAGGCTCCTTTCGGTGTAGTATAAAGTTAATGCGATATTTTTCTATTGTTTATTAACAATTGAAAAAACAGTCATATTAGCAGGTTTTTTTACAATAACTAACAAAAAAATTATCCGATTTGGATCGGTCTTACCTCATTTTGTAGGTATTTTTAATGCGCACAACTTTTGTTTCAAACTCTTTTACTAAGGAAAATAGCTTTTCCGAGAACTTGAAAAAACTGTTTTTTCACATCTTAATTGTTAAATAAAAAATTTTCCCCAAAAAAGAAAATGAGATATAAGATACAACACAATTACTATTATCATTCTGAAGGTTTGTACGTAAGGAAAAATCTACTAACAATACATTTTTTCCAGATGCTAATTCCGCTGGCCTATAAGTAGTAATTATATTTTCTTTTTTACTGGTAATATTATTTTAAGTATTATCACAGGACAAGGATATATTATCAAAAATAATTTCAGTAGCATCATGTTCAGATACGGTGTGGAAAGTGAAAGGGGAAAGATCCAGTGTCGTGTATAATTTAAGTATTTTCGTATATTTTTCACATTACTTTTTTTATTTGTTGAATGGATCGCAAATATTGTGAAGCCCTACAACTGTGGGTAGAACGATAAGACTCGATTCTTGAAAATCAGTAATAAAAAATAATTTTATGTTTTCATGAAACATATGCAGTATAACCTGTAAAGTCCGCATCATGTGGGATTATTTTTATTAATAGTTCAATTAGAAAATTGACTTTGGCGACAATTTCTGCTTCGATCGAGATGAAAATTAACCAAAAAATAGTAGTCACGTGATTTGCATTAACTATCAAATTTTAATTTTTATTTTATGAATTTACCTTCTACAGGGTTAAAAACAAATAAACTTTGAATCACATGTGACCAAATTTTAATAGCCATATTTAGATTTTGTAGAAAAACACATTTTTAATATAGCGCTACTTTAAACAAAATATGTATGGGATGAAGCATTGTCAAAACTGACAAGTTTTATGAAGGTTGCATTGAGTCTTATTTTGCAACAGTGGTGCACCTTACAAAAAATGGGCAATCTAAATTATCTTATATAGCTAAAATTTTGCATATGAACTAAAAATTGCATTAAAAAAAACTTTTTCTCATAACTTTCTTCGATATTTTGATATATAACCCCACTTTTGAATTTTTTTGGAAAAAATTAAAATTTGACAGATAATGCTAATCACGTGATTTTTTTTTTTTTTTGGTTAATTTTCATCTGTCTCGAAGCAGAAATTGATGCCAAAGTCGAATTTTAAATAAAACTATTAATAAAAAAAATCTCTTAGAGCCGTTTTACACACACAAGAATTATTCCGAAAATTATAACAAAAATTTTCAGCAAATTTTTGCCGAAAATTCTATGGAGATATTTTTTAAAATAAAATACCACTCTGTGTGATACGTACAAGAAATCTGAATATAATTTTGGTGATAATTTTGTCAGTGCTCATGCGCATTTTCATAACAAGTGACGTTCTAGCAGTTAAAAAGGAAGATACAATAACTTTCTCTGAGGATAACCTTAGAAAGTTATAAATATGAAAGTTTCCAAACATATATAATGAAAAAACCTCAAAAGAAGGGATATTTTGTGCAAGAAACAATGAGTAAATATTGAAGTTAGGTTAATTACCAAACGTGGGCTGTCAATTCACAATTTTATTCTGATTCGATTTTCGCGCAATTTCTGCATTTTAGTCATAAAAATATAGAACACGTTCTATATTTTTATGCCGAAAATTTTCACCAAAATTTTAACAATAATTCTTTGATGTCTAAAACAGCAAATTAGTTTCATGAAAATTTTCAGGATAATTGTGAGATAAATTTTGGCTATAATTCTTGTGTGTGTAAAACGGCTCATATGATGCGGACTGTACTGGCCACACTCTATTATAAAATATCACCTTTGTATTACTGTTTGTTAGAACTCAACCTTAAAGTCGCTGAAATTTTTTTCGATAATGCAGGTACTATATATAATAAACCAAAAATTTCGGAAGTAAAAATATCAGGGAGACACGCAATTTTTAACTGGGTTAATTAGCCTAGTTTAGAACGGGTTATTTCTGCTAAAGCAATATGACTTAATCCAGAATCGAAACCCCTTAAATCTATTTTTGCTGAAATTTTGACTTATATACACAAGAATAACCTTACTACAATTTTGTACTGTTTTAAATTTAAAAAAATAGTCGTAAAAGGTACAAAATCTGCTTTAAAAATGCGATATAAAGGGAAGAATTATATAATTTTTAATATGAAATTGAAACTTTTGAAGTCGGCGCCAAAATAACACCTGACCAAAGGTAATTTACATCAAAATTTTGAGAAATATTTTATTTGTAATGGCTTTCTTATCTTAGCTTGTATGTATCTCGTGTTAGTAGTTATTTGTTTTAATTATTTAATTTGACGCCGACTTCAAAAACTTCAATTTTGTTTAAAAATTTATTTGATTTTTCGCTTTGTAGCGCTTTTTGAGACGTCGGTTTAATTTTTTAATAAATACTTTATTTTTCTATTATTAGTTTTGAATTAAATTGAGTAGATCGCACTAAACCAAACAAAAAAAGGTTTTCATTTTGGAAATTCTCCAATTACTAGTTGTGAATGAAATTGACTATCTTGAATTTTTAGAAATTAATGTTAAATTCGTAATGTAGACTCCTAAACCCCCCCCCCCCCATACCGATACTTAAAGAACTTAAGACATGTAAATTTTTTAGTCCGATATATTTTATCCTGCATATTTTGTTTGAACAAATTAATTTAAAATTCGTAATACACCCCCCGAGGACCCTTCAATATCAATTTTTCTAAAGTGGATTTAAAGGGTTTTGAACCTCAAACATTCGATTGTCAAAGCGTGTCTCCCTTCCGGCGTGGAAATTTTGGTAAATAATGGTTTATCTGGATATTTTCATCCTGTGCTTTTACTAAAAGAATATCTACCCAAATTTTTATTTATTCCTCATAAATAATGTTGAAAATCATTAGACTGAAAATAAATCTGTATATTTAAATATCGTTTATTTAATATGTAAATATTTTTCTCCAGTAAAATTTGATTTTCTTTTTCTTGCAATTTTTCCTCACAATTTTAATTTTTTTGATTTTGTTTATTTTATTTTCAAACGTTATTTTTTACAGGATTACAGTAACTAACGATATATAAGTTGTTTTTATTTTTGTTTTGAATTATTCTATTTTAAAATGTTGATCTGTATGTTTGTATGTACGTGGTGAAAAAATCACAAAATATTTTGACGAGAAACCACTTTTAGTTGAAATAAAATAAAACAATAAAAATGTGTAACAATCACATAATAATCAGCAAATAAATTATAATAAAAAACAACGCTTTTTTTATTCAAGATAACTGAAACCAAGGAAATTAATGGTAGAAAAAATTATATGAAAGTATATCGTTATCCAAGTCCAAATATTATCTAACAATTTTTTTAAGAAACATCAGTAGCGCTATTAACTGAAAAATGAGATAATGCGTAAAAAAAAACATATTTTTCACTGATATTTCCAATCATCCAGGCTTCTTAGAAGCACCACAAGGTGTACACTTCTGAAAAAACACATATTTGAGTCTTCCTACTTTCCAAATAACAATATTTTGTTTCGTATACAAAAAGTGCAGTTTTCAATAGATTTCTCGAAACATTTATAAGAAAATTATTCACGCAATATATTTTCTCTAATATAACCAAGAAAATAAAAATTTTGATTTTAAAATTATACCATAACCAAGTATTTTATCCACTTTGTTACCACTGTTATTTACTTAATTAGAAACTCGAAACAAGTCCTTTAAGATTTCTGCAGAAAAAAAAATCTAATGGGTTTAGGCAGGAGATCTTGGTGGCCATAAAACAGGTCCCTTCTACCCATTCATCGATTACCAAAAGTATATGTTAAATGGCAATGCACCAAATTGTTAAAATATGGTTAAGATACGTCGTGCATACACCACAGTCTGACCTCTAACTTGTAAGTGTACATCTTCCAAGAGGTTATTTAAATTCTGATAAAAAATTGTATATAGAGTCTACCAGTTTATCATTCTTCTCCACGAAAACCCCAAATAAATAATTCCTTATAATTCACGATCAAACGTTAAGCACACATTTTTGTTTGTGCCTAGTCTGAATTACTGCATAAGATTCCTTCATGTCAAACGTATAAATTATGAGAATTTATGACGTCCTTCCTTGTGAAACTAGCGTTGTCTGTAAATAAACCAGTTCTAGTAAAATGTGGATTTTCTCAAAATTTTCCTAACAATTTTAAGTAATTAAGTCTTGCAGAATATTCGTCTGAAGACATTACGTGTACTTTTGGACATAGAAAGGATAGAACAATTATTCTTGGAAAGTTATATAGACAACCCATTTTGTTTGATCTGCGAGATGTCTCACGCTGTTAGAAAAATTACACTAGTTTACAGTACATCTGTTGCCGAAGAAATGCTAGCTGTTGTTGACTACATATGATATGCTAATTTCAAATACATGAGTAGAATTTTTTTACCACCTCTAGTTTCTGAGTTTCAGCTATGTAGGTATAAAAAAGAAAAAACATGTATATTTACTAAGAAAAAATTTATTAAAAATCAAGTTAATCATTGAGTTCTAAAAAACTTCGTTTTAAAGCTCTTCTCTGATGTGTAGACTTAGGAAAATGACGTGTCAGAGACCAACAATAATCAGACATCATATTCGTATCCCAGAAACCCTGATAGCGCTCTTCCATGACGCGTAAATCCTGATGCATACGCTCTCCCTGCTCTTCGCTCATATCTCCTAAATTTTCCGGAAACCTGTCTAGGTGACTATGGAGGAAGTGGAGTTTTATGCTCATATTGCACCCCAAATTTTTTAATTGTAACAGAAGGTCTTCTACAAGTTCAAAATAACTTTCTGATTTTTATTTTCGAGAAAATTCTGCATCACAGAGACGAAAGCTGTCCAAGCCCTTAGTTATAACTCAGTCATAGAATTTCTAAATTGAGTATCTTTCGTAATTTGTCTAATTTGGGGGCCATCAAAAATACCGGCTTTAATCTTTTCCATAGGAAGCTGAGGAAATTTTTGACAAATGTAAGAAAAGCAGTCCCAGTCTTTATCTAATGATTTAACAAGCTGTTTCATAAAGCCCAGTTTTATATGTAATGGTGGAAGGATAATTTTGTCACGAGCTACTAGTGAATTCTGGACTATATTTTGCTTTTCAGGCTTCATATTTTTTCTCAAGGGCCAGTTTCTTCTTACTCAATGCTCTTGTTTAGCTCTACTGTCCCAAAAACATATAAAACGGGGAAACTTAGTGTAACCACTTTGTTTACCGAGAAGAATGTTCACCATTTTTAAATCAACACAAATTTGCCACATACGGTCATTGTACTATATTTTATTTAAGACTAGCGAGATGTTACAATATTCTTTCTTTAACTTTATACTGTAGGCAATAGGTACCCCAGCGTATTTATTTCTATTATGTAATAGAATACATTTTAGGCTACGTTTTGAGCTGTCAATAAATAAACGCCAGTCGTTTGGTTCGTATTGTTTCAAGCCCATTTTTATCAACAAGTTTTTAATGTCTGAACAAAAGGTAATACCGTTTTCTTCGGAAAAATAACGCCGTAATTCTTTATTTCTTTCACGATAAAAAGTTATTTTAGTATTTGAGGAAATTAAATTTTTTTCTCTCAGTCTTGATGCCAACCATTCTGAAGCTTGTTTAGAAAGATTTAAATCTCTTACAAGATCATCTAATTCATTTTGGGAAAAGCATTTTGGCTCATTTGATATACCTTCAAAATCAGCATCATTTTGTGATGAGCTTGGTCCTTTCTTGTCTTGATCTAAGGGTGCAGATATATTTTTAGTTACTGAAAAGTCAGGTGAATGGTGCACTCGACGCTGAACACAACTAGTACCTGGGTACTGCTATTTATCTCGATTTTTAGTGTTTAGACCGTTTACGTTCACGCTACAAAAGTAACAGTCTTCGAGATGATTTTGTGGTTCTCGCCAAATAGTCGGTGTTCCAAGTTTAAAGGCACTTTTTTACCACTTTTCCATGATCTTAAATATTCCACACACGATTTACAAACACAATTAGGAGCTCAAGGCTTTTCATTTTTATCTAAGAGCATCCCAAAATACTCAAAATAGGTATTTTTCACCAACTCTGATATAACTTTTCTACAATTGTTAAACACATATTCTCCGCATATATAGCAAAAATTATTTGGATTGTTTAAACAACGTCTCCTTGCACTACTCATGACGCAAAAACTTCAGATACTAATCTTAACATAGTAAAATACGCACATTATCGATAAATAAATACGCATAAATGATAAAAATCAAAAAAAAAGTAACTCGAGCTGCACAAAAATTTTTGAGGTTAGATTTGACAAAAACAGGTCATTAATGAATATTATTAACCATAAAATTCATGGCAACAAACAAAAAGTTAAATTTTGTGAACTAGTGTTATCAGCAATCTTATGCAGAATATGTTTTTCT
The DNA here is from genome assembly GCA_034092305.1 of Diaprepes abbreviatus. Lineage (NCBI taxonomy): Eukaryota > Metazoa > Arthropoda > Insecta > Coleoptera > Curculionidae > Diaprepes > Diaprepes abbreviatus. The sequence continues at coordinate 6,951,187 of JASJET010000330.1, read as the reverse complement.
AACTCAAGATTTCTTGCTCTTCTTTTTCGAAATAAATGTGGAGCACCTTTTTTTATATTATTGTCAAAAATATCTAAAAACTTGAGTTTTAGTTATGAAAACTGACACCAAAAAAAATTGATCTTACAAGATAAATGGCGAGTCCGGTCCTGAATTCTTTGGTAATATATGATCTAGATTAGTGCATTTTTATCGGTTTTACTACATGCCAAAATTTCATTAATATGTACAAATCCGCTCAAAAACTACAGCCGGAAAGGTGCGCCTGTTGAGCCACATAATTAAGTTATATGGTTCCTTAGGGAAAAAAAACTATAGGAAAAACATTGCTGCCTTATGTAAACTACCGAGAACTTGGCATATATTTACAGGACATCCTATATAGTATGGGTCCCAATTTTTGCTTACGCAGTACGTTTTATTATTAAAAAAATACCTATTTTGCTTCTAAGAATTCATGCTATTGGCCTGGATATTTCCATATATTTACAATATATGTATTTGCTTTCTTACAATTGAATTTAAAAAATTAATAAAACTTAAAAGTGGTTTTTCTTGTAATTTAAGCCTATTGTCATGATTTACACACGATATATTTAGTGGTTTTTTAAATATTAAAAATTTTCCTCGGACCTTCTCACTTACAGCACTAGCGGAAGGAACCGAAAATTTTGTATACTTTGCAAAAAATCCAAAAAAAAATCAAACACATTTCAGTTGTGAGCCGAATTTAAACAGAAACACGACTTAATAGGCCACAACACATAAGCCTCTGCTACAAAAACCCCGGCCTGACCTGGAACTGTGACAAAATGGCCGCCACCGGCAAAAGCAGCAAGGCCGGACCTGTATTTCAATCGAAAATTTTGTATTTTCGATCAGAAGACTCTCCCGGCATTACCACAGTTTGATACACGCATGAATTTTTAGTTCTGTTTTTAGTTGTTTTTTTTAAAATTACTATTATGAGCGTTTTGATCTCGCCTCGTTATAACTAAAGATTTTATAGAAAACCAAAAAATAATTGTAATTTATATAAATAAATTAGCTAAAGGAATTTTAATTCAATTCGTTTATTATTTTGTGTTTTATGAAGTGTTTTGTAACAAAAAATGAGTCACATTTTTAACGACCCAACACAATTGTAATAATATTCACGGACAAACGATTGCCATATACAATGGGATTGTGAATCTATTATAGATGATCCAACAAGTGGAATATTTTCAGACGCAGTTCTGATGGTTGCAGGAAAATAGAAAAAGAGTTTCTGGCAAACGGACTAGCAAAAATAAACATACAATGCAAATAGAAATTTTCTTTTTGGAAATAATTTCTCCAGGGGCTGCAAAACGACTCAATTAAAAGCAAAAAAATCTGTTTTCCTCATTTAATTAGTAAAAACGTACAATTACAAAGTTATAGGTAATAAAAGAACTGCGAAGAATATTTAAAAAGATGTTCTTTGTTACTGTTAATAGCTTTGCGAAAAATTGTTAAGAAATCTATGGTTAATACGTGATACAAAAGACTTTTCATAACTTGCATAGGTCGAGCTGTTGCTTCGGGTTTGCGCTACATTCTAACCTAAAAGTGCAAAAATAACGGTTTTCTCCATTTTTGAGGTTATGCAACAGGACAAGTTTACTTTTAATTGCTAAACTATACATGGCAATTGAAAGTGCTAATCTTCCCTTTCAAAACCTATTTGAATTTATACTAATATCTTTTATCGTCTTTAAAATATTGGTAAAACTATCACAAAATTGTCATTTCCATGATAGCGGACTAAAATTTTTTTAAAACCCGAATTGGTTCTGAAGCTTTGTACTTCGGGTTTTTTTAGGTCGCTGAATATGAAAATCAATTCAAATTTTCCAAATTCTCATATTTAAGATGGCGTATTTATTTCATAAAATGGCGGATTTCACTAACGTAGTCGTCCGCTGCTCTACGTGAGTGAAATCTGTTATCAGTGCCAATTTTGAACAAAATCTCTAGACAAGTGTAAAATTTTTAGTCCATATTGGATCCATCATACAAAATTTTTCAAAAATAATTCCAAATTCATATTCTATACCCTCAAAAACTATGCAATATTAATTCTGGACAAAATTTACTCCCCGCTATTCAAATTTTAGACAAAATCGAGGGATGTAAAATTTATAGAGCACCATAACTTTAAATTCGTATTTTATACTCCAAAAAACCCCCGAAGGCCAATTTTTGACAAAATTAAGAGATGTAGATTCGTTATGTGCGACCCCGAAACCTCCCCCAAATTCGACAAAATAAAATTTTAGTCCGCCATATTATAAGCTCCATCTTGGATTTTATTGCACCAATTTCAGCCAAAATGATACGGAACCAGGGCAACAACTTCCTTAACATAACACAAAAAAATTAATTCAAATCAGTGCCATCGTTCCGAAACAATCGAAGTACATGCATAAAAAAATACATAGGGTCGAATTTGGAACCTCCTTCTTTTAGAAGTGGGTTAAAAAGGTATCGATATAAATTCAAGTAGGTTTTGAAGGGGAAAACTAGTAATTTCAACTATTATCTTCGAGCATACATTACTGGAGGCAGCATGCAATGCTCCGCGCGCATTACAAGGCAAAGAAAGAGAGAGAGAGGGTACTATGGGAAATGCTATCTCTCTCGGATCAAATGTTTAATTTTTTCACCACCCTCATAGAAGCGCGCGCCGGCTAATCGCGATTCAGAGCAAAAAAGATAGCATTTCTTGGTGTTCACCTTCTCTGTCTTCGTCGTGTAACGCACGCAGATAATTGCGCGCCACCTCCAGTAATGTATGCTCGCAGGCTATCACATAAAGTTTAGCGATAACCTTTAAATTATAACTTCGGATTTCACATGTTGAAACCCTTCAAAAAATATACTCTTCTTCTGAAGGTCAATGAAATTTTGTCAGCCTGTGTTATGTTCATTGTCGCTGCATCCAGGTTTTCAACAATGAAGAGAGAAGCATCCTCAGACATGCACTTTAACAAGGTGTTCAACATACATTTAAAAAATACTAGACTAAACGTTCTCAATGCCGGCCGTTCCCACACTGCGAGAGAGAAAGAAGACTGATAGTGGTAGTCTCCTTTATTTCTAATGGACAGATCATAAAACCAGATATGGAGTATTATTCACACTTGGGGGTTACATAGTTCTAAGCTCCACATATCAAAATGGAAGGAAATCACCGCTTTCACCACAAGCAGATGCAAGCAGGGGGGGGGCAGGGGAGGCGACTCTTCTTTCTCCCTTGTACTATGGGAACGCCCATCATTAGAAACGCGCAGTCTAATATTTTTTAAATTTATGGTGTTCGGATGTTCTCTGAATAATTCTTTGCTGCCCGGTAGATCAATCTTTCTTAACAGAGCTCCTGGCTAAAAATGAAAATTCGTTAGTAAAAATAACATTTGATTAATCTCCATCAATGTTCTTTTGTGCTCAGACTAAACATTTTTGGATATGCTTTTCAGACCTACTTTTTCATTTTATCATCAAGTCGCCATTGAATGGCATAGACCAACATGTATTTCTTTGCGAGCTAAAATACTTTGTCCCTGTTGCAGACATTTTTAGGCCTTTTTCGTGTTTGCACAGAAAAACTGATACTATGAATATATCTGATAGACTTCAAGAATATCATGCAACTGATTATCAAGGCTTTGCGCGGTGTAATTTAGAGTCTTGAATGTTGGACGTACCAAGTACACAGGCCCAAACAAGTATGGTATTGAAATACGCAATAGCATATTTTTATAGAACTATAGAATGTGCGTTTTTTACCTAACTTTCAAGTGATATCAATTTAAAATACTTAACATTCGAAATAACCCTTATTTGATTTATTTATAACCGAAAAAAAGTGCTATTTTTTGCACAATTTATCTCGTAAAACTTGGAGATCTTTTTCGGGACTATTGAACTCTCAAAATCCATCTTTTGCCAACTTTTATGTGTTACTAATTATATATTATCCATAGATTAGTTAACGATTTCAAAAAATTTTGTAAATATGTCGGTAACCACTACACGGATTTTAACAAACAAATAAACATTTGAATTTTTTTAGTGCCTATAACTATCTACAGTAGCGTAACGTAGGTTTCTACTTCCCGGGGCAGATGCATAAATTCCCGCTTCCACCCTTCTACAATAAGAGATATGATAATTATAAAAACCAAATTCTCTAGACTGAATATATATATATATATATATATATATATATATATATATATATATATATATATATAGGGGATTCCTTCCATCAACAAAAAAATTAAAGAAAATTCTAGTCAAAATAAAATATTTTTTTCGAAATTGGCCATCCAGGGCAAGTCCGCTCCCCCACGTTACGCTACTGACTATATAACAAGTCATTTTTGAGTAGAACTACTAATTTTGGAATAAAATGAGCGAAACAGATTTTTTACTCTAATAGAAGAAATTTTTCCAATACAATTTGAGACGCTAAAGATAAATGCATTTTTTTTTCAAAGTCTAATATTTTTGAGCTAAAAAACATTAAATATATCTGACCGGGGGATTTTGTTGAGAAATAAATGTATCAAAATACTCAAAAGTCATTTTTCATTACAGGAAAAAAACTTTCGAAGATTCCTCGTAAGTATGAAAGATAAAAAATAAGAAAATTAATTCCCGTATAACAGGACATTTTTTAATCGTTGCGTAACGAGGCGAGACAAAATTTTTATAATAAATATTTCCTATTAGAAACTCACGCATGCACAAGAATGATATCACCGCAAAATCGGCACCATTTTTTCTTTGCTTACCTTTTCACCAGCTTACGCTTTTACCCCGCTTTCTGTATTTTTGTTTCTTATTGATGAAAATCAAGATTTCCGACATTATTTATTTTTAATACGTTATTTTTTAGACTACATACCTTACAATTATTTTCAGTTCGTTTTTCTTTTATTTTTATGTAATCAAATGTCATTAACATTTTTTACTGTAGAATTGCAATATTTTACACATTTGTAGTACTTACTAGATTGTTTATAGTAGGGAGACAACATAAAATAAAAACTTTGCATGAAGGTTCCCTCAGCGAAACGAACTCCCTACTTGAAAGTTGCGACATTCAACAAATATCCGGTGAGAGTAATTTTGTATGAGTTCCATCGCGAACGAACGCAAAATTAATGAATTTCAAACAGTCATGAATATGTATTATTTGTTGAAGAATTCCTGTCGGTGCAAGCGTAAAATTATGCATAATACACGGATTCAAATTCAAAGAAATAAATGTAAACGACTCAAAATTATGTTAAGAATGTCGCAACTGATATTTAAAAAAGCATTATTTAGCGTCTTTCAGACATCGTCACCTCAAACTTATTTTATTCGAAAGATAGAGCATTATATTCTGAATATTTTGATGAAAATATTGTTGGGTTTCCACAATAAAGTTATGATACTTGAAACTGAAGCGCGTGACATCACGTCTACTAAAATTAACTATAACTTCTATTAAAGTCCATTGTAAGTCTTAATAGAACAAAGGACTAGTAAGTTTTACTAAAATAATGATAATGCTCTACATTTCTGTCGAGAGAAACTATTGCTATTCGAGGTGACGAGGGCCAATGAGCTGATAGCTTTTATTGTTTTGGTGGTCGGGATAGTCGGATACACTATGACGGACATAAGATACAAGTGGCAAACGGGCCTGACGAGCGTTGGGATAAGCAACGAAGTGGAATTGCCACAGTTCCGGGTCCTGGGTCACAGGCAGAGACAGAAGGTTATATCTTTGACGACAGGTAATGATTTTTAAATGGTTTTTTTGCAGGTAAAATTTCTGGTCTGTATGTCCACGTATTAGTGGTTTGTCATTATTTTTAATCCTAGGTATTAGCTAAATCAATATAGATTATTATATCACTTTTCCTCGAATAACTACCAAAAACCCCTATGGAACCAAATCTGGTAATACAGGAGGACGTTCATTTTTTAAACTATATAATTCGTAAGAATTATTCCGCGAACTAAAAGGTACAATTTCTGTAAAATTTTGCTCAAATATTAAATAATTATTTCATTGAGTATTTCGTGATATGAATAAAGTTATACAGGGTGTTCAAAATAAGTGCGAAAAATTTTAAAGAGTTATTCTTGAGCTAATTTTAAAGATAAAAGTTTATATAAATATATATCTGATAGTGCTTGGTTTTTAGATATAGGGGGTTAAAATTTAATATTATTTTAAATTTTTTTAATATATTTCATTTGTTTTTAAAGATAATTATGTCTAATTTGGAACACACAACACTTTTTACAGTTTTCATAAGAAAAAATATAATTATGTGAAATAATTTGCAGAGTGGTTCTTTTTTCCAGGTCTGTAAAATTCTACCCTCTCGAACTTTTTTTTCGAGCGCCACTGACTCGATTTGATTACTCACTTAGCTTTCCCATCTTATAGTGAAACTTTTTTGCCTCTTAAGAGTCAATGGTTGTTCCACAAAAAAAATGAATAAGTAAAAAATCATAATGTATTTGTTTTAGTCAATTTTCATTCATATTTGTTTTAACCAACGGAGACTAAGAAAAAAATACAATATAATAATAACAGTAACAAAAAATTAATAACAGAAATTACAACAAATGTTAAAAATGACCACCCTCAGCCATAACAGGAAATTCATAAACCCCAGACACAAAAATCCAAAGAATTAATTTTAGAAATGTACCATTTCTCGTAAACGCTGATGAAGACGAGCAAATGTGCGATGAGGTAACAAACGTTGTGAATATAATTCAGCACAAATCGATTGAGCTTTCAATTTCTATTGGCACGGCCATAAACAAAATACATATCTGACATTTCAACATTTGTAAACTCTATCATTTTTACTATTTTATTATTTACTTTATATTAAGAGTCACTTAATAAACCATCCCTACAGAACCTCATTTGGAGATGCAGCTGAATATATTTTATTTTTTGTAGAAAAACTATTGACTTTTAGAGGAAAACTTGAGGACAAAAAAGTTTTCCAATAAGATGGGAAAGCTAACTGAATAATCAAATCGAGTCAGTGGTGCCCGAAAAAAAAGTTCTAGAAGGTAAAATTTTACAGACCCGGAAAAAAGTACCACTCTATATATTATTTCACATAATAATACATTTTTTTATGAGAACTGTAAAAAGTGTTATGTGTTTCAAATTTTACTTAATTATCTTTAAAAAGAAATGATATAAATTTAAAAAACTAAAAACAATAATAAAATTTAACACCCTGTATCTTAACAACTAAGCATTATCGGGCATATAGGTTAGTGAACTTATATGCTTAAAATTAGCTTAAGAATAACTCTTTAAAATTTTTCTCACTTATTTTGAAACACCCTGTATAAAAAAGCAATAAAAGTTTGGCTAAACAATTAAATTTATTTCGTCTTACAGACGCGACAAGATGCGTTCTAGCAAAAACCAAATTTCATGACCTTACTTGCTTCGGGACCCGCTATATTACACTGAAAGAAATTGAAAATTAGAAAAAATACCACCACGAACTATTTTATCTTAACCAGATGCAAAACAAAACCATTTTTACTGGTTTGAACCCAACTTTAACGTGTACGTTGCGTTGTTTGCCACGACTGCACATCAAAATATGAAAAAAATATGATTCTTTTTAAATTTCCTAAAAATCTTTTAAGTTAAAAATTTCACTGTTATCAAAAGTGATGAGAACAAAAAGCAAGTTCACAATTTATCCAAGCTTAGAACTGATCCAAGAAATTTGAAACGTGTTTAAGAGCCAAGAGGCTTACAGCAATACAAATTGAAATAGCAACAAGCTAACAATATAATAATGAACTGGTAAAGAACAATATGAATAACACAACAAAGTCAGTAACAAAACAGAAACCTCCTAATTCACCAAGATGGCCTAACTTTAAAACCGGTCTGAGTTGATAGAAGAAGGTTTAAACTGACAAAAGCGACAATAAATCAAATAAGTTTTGAACCTTAAAAATACAAGCATAAAAAATTTTTTTTAAAGGGTGTTTTTTATAGAGGTATAGAACTTTAAGTTGGCAACACTTTTTTAACTGGCGGCCATTTTGTCAGCTGTCAAGTGCTTTATGTTTAGTTTGGTTTGGCATTTCAACATAAATACACTGACGCCTGAACAACGCTTCCAAATTGTGCAAATTTATTTTGAAAATCATGGTTCTGTTCGAAATACGTATCGCGCACTACGTCCATTTTACGGTCAACATAATCGTCCATCAGAGTAATTAATTCGATTAACTATGGAATGTTTTCGCACCACGTTTACTCTAAATGATAATACGCATCCACAGAGACGTCGTACAGTGCGTACAGAAGAAGTCATTGCTGCTGTAGAGCGTAGCGTAGAGGAAGACCCGAATCAGTCTATCCGCCATCGTGCACAGGAATTGGATATGTGTCCATTCACTTTATGGAAGATTTTGCGGAAAGATCTTGGTTTGCGTGCTTACAAAATCCAACTCGTGCAAGAATTGAAGCCACACGATCACCTAGCAAGGCGTAGATTTGGTGAATGGGCCCAAAACAAGATTGCCGTTGATCCCGATTTTCATAAGCGAATTTTGTTTAGCGATGAAGCTCACTTTTATTTGAATGGATACGTCAATAAACAAAACTGCCATATTTAGAGTGATGATAATCCTCAAGTGTATGTTGAGACACCGTTACATCCAGAAAAACTGACTGTTTGGTGTGCTTTATGGGCTGGTGGAATCATTGGTCCGTACTTCTTTAAAAACGATGCTTGTCAGAACGTTACAGTCAATGGTGACCGCTATAGAGCCATGATTACTGACTTTTTCCTTCATCAATTGAACAACCATGATGTGCAGGAGCTGTGGTTTCAACAAGATGGCGCAACATGTCACACAGCTCGTGCCATAATTGATTTATTGAAGGAAACGTTTAGTAACCGCATATTTTCACGTTTCGGACCCGTGAATTAGTCTCCAAGATCGTGCGACTTAACGCCGCTAGACTATTTTCTGTGGGGATATGTGAAGTCGCTAGTCTACGCCGATAAGCCCGAAACGATTGATCACTTGGAGGACAACATTCGCCGCGTTATTGCCGACATATGGCCACAAATGTTGGAAAAAGTCATCGAAAATTGGACCTCCAGATTAGACTACGTCCGAGCCAGCCGTGGCGGTCATATGTCAGAAGTCATATTTAAATTATAATGCCAGAAGGTTATCTTTCGAATAAAGTAAATTTCATGTCAATTTAAAAAGTTCATCTTTGTTTTATTCCATTTAAAAGTTCTATACCTCTATAAAAAACACCCTTTAGTACTGAACTAGCAAAAATGCAGAATTTTGTTTATTTTCGAGACACATTTATTATATATATATATAAATATATATATATATATATATATATATATATATATATATATATATATATATATATATATAAATCAAGGTTTTATAGCTTTGTTCTTATTTTAATATCCTTATATAAGTGTTGATTTATTGACAGATGTAATATAAATTATGACAAGCAAAACAAAACTGGCCTACCAAAGAAAGATTAATTCTACGGAGAAAGTTGAACTGCACCATTTCCATCTATCAATACTACCGCTGTATTATTTTTAACGTTACAATTTCTCTCAGTGTAATATAGTGGATTGCAAAGCAGCCGAGGTCAAAAAAATTGGACCCTTCAGCTTGAAAAGCATCGTCGAAGCTGTAAAATGATAAAATTGTTCGTTAATTTATAAATACCATCTCGCAAAAATTGCTACAAAATCGGCATTTTTAAAACATCCTAGGTAAGCTCCATTTCTATCTCTTTTTCCCCCTCTATGCTGTATAAACTACATTCCCACGTCCCCAAACGATACAGGTCAACACATATCTCTCGCCGACAAGCTTTATTCGTTTGGCACCAATCTGTGACACAATGTTTGTGGTACACTGTTTGGCACTTTTGTGTGGCTTGTGTTTGCAGTCGGGTACACCATGCGAGACATCCGGTATAAATGGAACGAGGGTCCCAACTCTGTGGGGGTCTCCAACGAAGTGTCCTTGCCCCAATTCAAGGTCCTCGGACACAGGCAGAGAGCTATGGAGATATCTCTTACCACAGGTATTAGATCCTTATGCATTTTTCTCCTGTATAAAACCTTTTATCCCGGAAATCCCACAGCATTCCTTAGCTTTCCCGACAATATATATTATAAACCTTCATTTTCATATAACACTAAAATTACGAATATGTAGAATATTCTCATGATCTAAAAATAATATTGTTAATAAAAACGCCTTGAAATCACATTATGCGATAAAGTTTATTTAGGCAACAGTTTAAGTTGTAACTTGTTAGAAATTGAAACAAAATAAAAACTAACCTTAGTTTTTTGCTAAAAAAAAACCTTTGTTTATACCACACTATTAATAACTGTTTTTTTTAAAGCTTCATTGAGTACAGCAACAATTTTCGTCTATGCCAACACCATGTCTCTTCTTTTAATTCGTTCCAGATACAGACCAAAAGCTGACAATGGAAGGAAAACACTTTCGAATCTAAGTATGTAGTTCGGGTGCTAAGGCGGGAGGGGGGGGGGGGGTTCGTAACAACTTTTTATTTTTATGTTTTTTGGCTCAGAAAATCGATTTTTCCGAAGTACGAGTCCCAAAACCTATCAGTTTTTTCGCTGTTAACAATTTAATTATATAAATGTCTATAAAAATTTACCATGGGTATTTCTGGGTAATTTGCTTAGACAGATCGATAGTATACTTAATTAAAAACGCCCTGAATTTTTAATTTTTAAAAAATATGAATTAGAAAAAAAGTTATGCACAAATTAGTGTAAAAACATTGCAAAATGGAATGACGCCCTAACTTATCGTCTATAACTCAGCTTCTAGAAGAACAATACAGGCTTATAAAGGATAAGTTACAGAAAATTGTGATTTTTGAATGAACTTTGTTAAATATTTTTCTAATTATTAATAACAAAGTTACAATAGTTTAAAGTTGGAATTGTCACCTAAATTTCATAAGAACATTTGTTCATAAATAAGCTTTTTTTAGTGATAGCTTTACGAAATGACAAAAATGACTAGTCATCATAATTCTATGTTTCAAAACGAGTGTTTTATGCTTCTATAAAGTTGTGCTTAAAAATGAAGATTTTCATCACCCTGTCGATTAAAAACTTAGGGAGTCATGACAAATTTGACACCGCTATAATGTATTCAGAATTATTAGAAACCGACTAAAAAGTGGGGTAAACATAGGGCAGGTATAAATCAAGAAAGTTGGAAGGGGTAAAAGGAAGGAGAATACCCTAAACTAAATTTGGTTCCGCATGTAACTCTGTACTCCCCTCAATGTGGCTATGCTACACTTGCGCAGTAGGTCAAGAGACAGAACTGGATTTGAGAAGCCTCTTATTTATGTTGTTACATTGAAAAATTACAATTTAAAGTTCAGATTATAAAACGACTAATGAAATAAACACTGCCTTAAAAAAATTTAAACATAATTCGAAATAAAATCTTATCTTATCTACAATGTTAAAAAGGATCTGGCCATAGGGATTAACTATATGTTACTCTTCCTTTATGTTATTATTAAGTAAAGTGTTTTCCATGTACTTTCGAAACTTTAAAATAATTAATATCTGATCAAAAAAAAATGTAATGAAAAAAATGATAAAAACTTTACACTAGCGCAAACAAAACTTTAAAATTGTCGATCTATTAAAAGATCTTCAGTATAATCTTACATATTGATGTAATACAAAAAACGTAGGTACTTACCGAAAATAATGAATTTCCGCGATCGAACCATGCGATTTACAAAAAAAATACCATACACTGATGTATTTTTACAAATAAAGTCCATACAAATGTCTTGACAACATACACAAATACAAATTCAGAAATTTAACAAATGATACTGCACCGCACAACAAAGGAAATAAGCGTCGAGAACGATGGCAAACAACCGCTATAAAAATAAAGAATACGCCGAGACGCTGATCGTGTCGCAAACCCTGCCCTGGTTTCCGCTTCTCACATTGCTAACTTCATGCAACAAATTTACTACGAAATTTCTTTTTGCGCTTGCTCCACATAGCCAGTCGATGTCAATTTATGACATTTATTTTCTGCATGGTGGAACACTTTTTAGGCATTTAGCCTATTTTTGTAATTTTCCATATCCCTTCCAATTTCCTTGGTATAAATGTATAGCCGCACAGGCCCGGAATAATTTGCAAATGCAGGTAACATGATATTATTTACATTTACTATGTATAATATAATTGAATCTGAACCGAAAGAGCCAGTTTAAATTGTATCTTTAATCATTGTACACGTGTTTATTTCGTATTTCATTTGCTACCGTAAACCTAATAATTATTGAGAAATGTGGCAGCCCTGGAGGTCTAGTGAGATTTGTGAAAGTGAAACAAATCGAAAAGTGCATCTATCAACAGATGCTAAAGAAATTATTACGAGCGTGTTTCTAACCTAAATGGAGAGCAGTAATTTGTGCCTTAAGCAAGCTGTAGAGGAAACAGCTTTACTTACAAGTAAAACTTTTCCCACAGTGTGGATGTTGGAGTTTTGAGAAAGGTAGACCATGGTGACGAAGACAATATATGACGAAAAATTGTAATGGAATCCAGGCGTCTTCAAGAATGGCGGGGGAACTATTTGAGAGAAATCAGTGACTACAGAACACAAAAAAAAAACAATAATTTATTTAGATGAAACATGGATTGATACCAATGACACCCCAACCAGTGAATGGGACTATTCTAGCGGTAAGTGTGTGACACGTGCGACGTCAAACCGCGGTAAAAGAGTAACAATTTTACATGCTGGATCTGAAAACGGGTTTATGCCGAATGCTTTATCTCTTTCGTCCAAAAACATTAGAGATTCTTGTGTTGACTATCATGACGACACAACATCGGAGCTTTTTGAAGATTGGTTTAGAATTAAATTATTGCCTAATATTCCGCCAAATAGTGTTATTGTTATGGACAACACGAGTTACCATAGTAGGCAATTAAACAAAGCACCTTGTTCAAACGATCCAAAAGCCAAAATTCAAGACTATATGTACGATAATCATCTATATTTTCATAAAAACTATTCAAAAAAAGAGTTATTGGAAGTGCTTAAAAGTTTGTCTATTAAAAAACAATATTGTTACGGCGACCTTGCGGAAAGTATGGGTCACACAGTATTGCGGTTACCACCTTACCACCGTAGCTTCAACCCCATTGAGCAAATATGGCACCAACCTAAAGCAGGAATTCGTCGTAATAATATTTCATCTACATTTAATTTTAATGTATTAGCTTTAATTGATAGTGAAGCGAAAAATTTCTCAAATTAACTGGGTAAAACATGTAAAGGAAATATAAAAAACCTATGTCTACCTCAAAAATGCAACAGAAAAATTAGTTATTAATCTAAACGACAGTAGCGATCGTGAAATAGATTTAGTTTAGTAATATAGAACTTAGTGTTAACTAAGTATGTATACATATGCAAATATTATAATGTATTATATTATTATCGTGTTTCAATTAATTTAATATAAAAATCAACTCTCGCCTGTTAACTTATTTCCTACGAACATAACAAACTCCGGACCTGAACGGATTTCAATATAACATTACACCTGTGGTTGAAAGGTTTTATTGCAGTTTCATTGTTATAAGTAATTGGACTTTTTAGTCGGTTTCTAATAATTCGGAATACACTATATCTTTCGTTTCGTTAAAAAGTAGGATACTAAAGTGAAAACTGCAACACTCTATCTTTGATAATAACTCCAATACCCCTTAAAAATGTTGAAAATGGGACACTCCGTACATTTTCGGAGTATATTTCTTTAATCTAAGGAAGTAAAAATCCTGTAAGCCGATTTTTGTTTGCCATATCACAGTGTGTTAAATTGCACAATATTTGTTCACAATTTCATGAGAATGTTAATATACACGTTTTTATTACTTGTATAAATTGTACGCTTCTCTGTCTGATTGACCAATGATCAATAGGGTTATCACAATTATACCACGAATATCTTTATAATCATGTTTTAATCTTAACTAGATTAGCTACATAAATAAAAACATTTCTACAGCAATCCTACTAATTTATAAATTCCAACCTATCATACGAATACGTTATTTTTTATCATCTACCAGAACAAAAAAGAATACCAACCCCATAAATCACCATTGTATCTTCGATAGTATTTTCCTTCCATCACCAACATCTATACTACCGCAGTCACATTACCTTTCCCCAACTCTCCCCGTTCTAACACACATTTCTTTCACAGGAAACTACTCCCGTCTCGCCTGCGAAATCCAGTTTGTACGATCGATGGGTTACTATCTGATCCAGATTTACATCCCGTCCGGACTGATCGTCATCATCTCGTGGGTCAGTTTCTGGTTGAACAGGAACGCAACGCCGGCTAGAGTAGCCCTGGGTGTGACCACTGTATTGACCATGACCACGCTAATGTCGTCGACGAACGCGGCGCTCCCGAAAATATCGTACGTCAAATCAATTGACGTGTACCTGGGGACCTGTTTCGTCATGGTCTTCGCTAGTTTATTAGGTAAGTGATTGGTCTCTCGGGACCTTTTTATACTATTTATTTTCAATGATTTATTATACTGAATCGATCAAAATTAAATGAGTAATTATCCGGGTAAAACGCAAGACAATGACACTGAAATAATTACACCTCTGTTCCAATTTTTATTTAATATAAATTATATTGAGTTTGCCGATACTTGGTGGAACTCCATCTCATGAAAGATAACGTAGTAAAACTTAAACTTTTATTAAAACACGTTTAATATCTTTTTATTCAAGTTTCAATAAAAGTGGAATTTTTAAGGGAAAATCGAGTTTTACTACCTTACTTTTTAATATAAATTACTTATACTTTAATCGAATTATGTCCAAATATAGCATCGATGTGTTGTAGACGAAGGTAGTTTTACAATAATCGTCAAGTAAAAGAAAAATTTGCTATTATCGAGAAAAGTACCAAAGTCAAGGTTCTTGGGTTTAGGCCGTGTCAAATTGGAATTATTATTCGACGTTTCGCCTATGATTGCACGATACATCTTCAGGGATCTTTGCTCCACGGGATTAGCCGATTCAGTTTCCATAATATCGGATATAGTACGAAACAACAACACGGACTCCACCCTAGTAGAATTAATTAATGCATGTCTGATTTCCAATTATTTTACTTTTCAAATTAGAAATCCTAAAAAACACAATATTTTCCTTTATTTTTAAGGAATTTAATTTCAAAGTGCATGACGTCACTTGTTCATCGCTGTCAAAGGCTACGTTGTTAGGTTAACATTATTTTATGGTTATTTCCGTGCAATTTCTTTGAAATATGCTTACTACTCCGTTTGAAAACAATTCTAAGAAGTTTTCCCATGATGAAAAGTGGCTTTATTACGGCAAATACTTCGAATTGATTGTTTTATGGTGGCCAGTTTCTTAGCAACAAACTCAATTCTGCTTTGCGGAATTTATAAATGGAAAAACCTCAATGTAAATAATATACCAAGAATTGTTATTTCCACAACCGATAATGAATACATAATAATAATCATAGGTATTTATAAGCTCAAAACTAAAATAAAACAAATACAAAACATTGTTACCCAAATTTGATTACTTTATTTCTAACCTCAAAGTTCCAATTTTCTTGTTTGAAAACTTAAAAAATAATAACTTTTAAGATTAGAAAAAGAAACAAATATTACCAAAAGTTACATCAAAATGATCTTCACAACAATACATTTTAGATTGTGTAGACGTAAGTACCGGAGGGGTGAGACAAGGATGTGTTCTCTCACCACTCCTTTTTAACCTCTACTCAGAGGAAATCTTCGCCAGAGCCCTCGAAAATGACACCGGTGGAATACGAGTTAACGGCATTCCACTGAACAATTTGCGCTACGCAGACGACACAGTACTTCTCGCCGAAAACATGCAAGACCTTCAGAATATGTTGAATAATGTCACCACAACTAGTCGATAATATGGTCTGACACTTAATGTTAAGAAGACCAAATACATGATTGTCACCAAAACTGAAGTACCCAATGAACATGTGTATGTCGAAGGCGAAAGGTTGGAAAGAGTCGAGAGATATGACTATTTGGGTACAAGTGTCAACTGTTCCGTGGACTATTGTTCAGAAATAAAGATTCGCATTGAGAAGGCCCGTGCATCCTTTGTGAAGATCAAGAAGCTGCTCTGTAATCGCGATCTGAGCCTGGACCTAAGAATTCGGATGCTTAAATGTTATGTATTCCCAGTCCTACTGTATGGTGTAGAAGCATGGACCCTCAACTTACATTGCGAGCAGAAACTAGAAACCTTCGAGATGTGGACCTACCGTAGGATGCTGCGAATATCATGGACAGAACATGTGGAGGTTCTGAGAAGAATGAAGAAGGACGTAGAGATCCTATATGAAGTAAAAAAGAGAAAATTGCAATATCTCGGCCACATCATGAGAGGTCCAAGGTATAAGATTCTGCAAATCATAATCCAGGGAAAGATTGTGAGAAAAAGATGTGTTGGAAGCAGAAGAATATCCTGGCTTAGGAATTTGCGAGAAATGTTCAACGTCAAGTCATCTGATCTACTCAAGGCCGCAGCTTCCAAGGTCAGAATAGCAATGATGATAGCCAACCTCCGAAATGGAGAAGGTACATGAAGAAGAAGAAGTACCGGATCCTTGCGGACTACCACAAGCCTATTATTTTCCGAACATGGAAAGTAATTAAATAGCTTTTCCGATGTTTTAATTGTAGTACTTGGACACTGAGCCACCGCAAAACACTTATAAAACCTCAAACTCATCTTTTATTACAAAAATTATGAAAAAACTTTATACCTCTTTCTCAGTTTACCAATCTTTGACAACATGTGTTGGCTTTTTAAAACGGAATTTAAAATATGTGATTAGTTGTATTAAAGAAAAAATAATATTAAATATTTTGGGTTATATTAGGTATTTATTCATGGTTTTAAACATTTTCTCAAAAATAGTCAATATCCCTATTTAAATCAGGAAACACTGAAAACATTTTACCGTTTTATTTCCTTTCTCAAGTTCATAGTCAATAATGATTTAAAACAAATTTAATCCAGGGAAACAACAAAGATTTTATTGAGTATTATATCAGTCAAATAAGCATTTTACCAGGACACTCAATCATCCAGGCAGAGACCCGGATTTTCGGGTAATATAGGCCTATAGAAATAAATTGTATATGTTCTCTACACGAGATTTTGTGTCATAAACTTTTTGTAAACAATTAAAGGTCAAAACATGCATTTTTTGCACTTTTTTGCTCACCAGCAAAAACTAAAGAAATTATTGGACAAAATGGAATAGCCATCTTGTAGAGAATATTGAAAAACCTACAAATTGATTTTTACCGATCTCGATATTTTTATTTGTTGCTGAGAAAAAAGCAAAACAAAGTCAAAATTGTTATAATATTCAATTGACAATAACTATTGCTAAATGCAACCTACGACTTTGTTGTTATGTAAAAAGTTGGGTCTTTTAGTGCTTAATATGTGGTAAAAATTACAGATCGATTCATCAAATAGTTTGTGCAAAATTTAATTTGTTTATCACAGGCGAGCGAATTTTGCAATAACATTCTAGCTCCATCGATAAAGGTACACCGATTCTGAGCACATCTCATGAAAGAGGAACTCTTCTTCTATGAGACGTATTACATGGAATTAAAGAAAATTAATTTGAAATTTGTTTAAACTTCTTTAGAATACCATTATCATTTTTACCTTGTAAACAAATTAAATAACTTTTAACGTAATAACAAAGTCGTGGATTGAATTTAGCAATAGTTATTGTTAATTATCAACCTTTCGAACAGGCTGGGTTTCGCTCTGGTTATGGAACGAATGACCACCTACAAGTTCTTAAGTCCCTGATAGAAAAGTGCATAGAATACAATAAGCCACTTATTCTTATATTTATTGATTATGAAAAAGCATTTGATATCATAGACCAATATAAAGTGCTGAGGGCGCTTGTAGACAGTCGAATCGACCACCGCTACATTTCGTTAATCAAGAAGATATACGATACAGCTACAACCTGTGTCAGACTCCACAAAGACACAAATACCTTCAGAATAGAACGTGGAGTTTGGCAAGAAGATACAATCTCACCGAAATTGTTTACCACTGTCTTGGAATATATGTACAGGGTGAATCAACGATTGGATGAAGTAGGTTTGTGCCTTTTCGGTGAAATTTACAAAGAAACTATATTTATTGTTTGATACAGTTTATTTTTACGCAGATTTTAAAAATATTTAGGACTCTACAGGGTGAGCCAAAAAACTAGGACAGCATAAAGTTGTATTTTTTTAAATAGAACACCCTATATACGAATCGTATTTTCGATTTAGCTTATAATTTTAAATCTTTTTTATTAAGGGTTTACTATAACAAAACTTTATAGTTTCTGAGATAATTAAGTTTAAAGAAAAAAAGTCACATTTTCAAGCATCAATTCAATCCTAAATAACGTTTTCAATTTTGTGACCAATATATTCAAATTTGGAATTTAGCAAGGCCAAGGACAAGTTAACATAATTTTTACCTAATATTTGCAATAAAAGCTACAGGGTGTTGAACACATCGGCTCAAATTTGAACAAGTTTAAATGAATAAATATCTTTTTTTTTAAATGGTACACCCTGTATATTTTCATGTTATTTAATAGAGTAATAAAAACCCTAAAAGTTTTGTTCAATATATCCTATACCTATTTATAATAGTTTTTGAGATATTTCAGTTTTTCTTATTTTCCATACTTTTTTACAGAAATAGTCTTCATTATCATAGTAGCCATGGCAAAAACAATGTAAAAAAACATTTTTCTGTGTGTCAAGTTTATAACCGCAATCGCTTCTTTTGGTTTTTATGTAGTGTAGTTTGGTTTTTTTTGCATTAATCTTATATTGTAAAATGAATTTTCCAAAGAATGAGTTAATGGATATATTGAACAAAACTTTTAGGGTTTTTATTACTCTATTAAATAACATGAAAATATACAGGGTGTACCATTTAAAAAAAGATATTTATTCATTTAAACTTGTTCAAATTTGAGCCGATGTGTTCAACACCCTGTAGCTTTTATTGCAAATATTAGGTAAAAATTATGTTAACTTGTCCTTGGCCTTGCTAAATTCCAAATTTGAATATATTGGTCACAAAATTGAAAACGTTATTTAGGATTGAATTGATGCTTGAAAATGTGACTTTTTTTCTTTAAACTTAATTATCTCAGAAACTATAAAGTTTTGTTATAGTAAACCCTTAATAAAAAAGATTTAAAATTATAAGCTAAATCGAAAATACGATTCGTATATAGGGTGTTCTATTTAAAAAAATACAACTTTATGCTGTCCTAGTTTTTTGGCTCACCCTGTAGAGTCCTAAATATTTTTAAAATCTGCGTAAAAATAAACTGTATCAAACAATAAATATAGTTTCTTTGTAAATTTCACCAAAAAGGCACAAACCTACTTCATCCAATCGTTGACTCACCCTGTACAAGCAGATTTCTTTTGAAGGAAATATGGAAGTAAACATAAACGGGGAGGACCTTAATCACCCAAGATTCGCCGATGACATTGTCCTCATATCGGATAGCACGGATAAAGCAGCAATAATGTTGGAAAAGCTCTACAGACTGTCAAGTGATGTTGGTCTAAAAATAAATTGTGAGAAAACTAAATTTATGACCAACCTTGTACTAAACGACAATATCTCAGTAGGAGACCACAAGATCGAACAAGTCACCACCTACAAATACCTAGGACATGAAATCCGTTTAGGCCGAGATAACCAAACATGTGAAATACTAAGAAGAATAGGGCTGACGTGGACAGGTTTTGGAAAACTGAAAAATATACTTAAATCGAACATCCCTGTTTGCTTGAAGAGAAAGGTGTTTGAACAGTGTATCCTTCCCGTTTTGACATATGGAACAGAGACGCTAACACTAACAAAGAAAAGCGCAAATAAGTTGAGAGTAACACAATTGGCCATGGAAAGATATATGCTGAGAGTTAGCATCAGAGATAGAATACCGAATACAGAAATACGACGAAGAACGGGTGTTGCAGACGCAGTCAGGAGAATTACAACGCTAAAGTGGAACTGGGCTGGACATGTCGCTAGGAACACGGACAATCGATGGACGAGAAAAATCTTGGAATGGAGACCAAGACAGGAGGCTTACAGAGGAAGTGGCCGCCCGCCTACCAGATGGACTGACGACATAAGGCGCATAGAATCAAACTAATTTGTAGGTTTTCCAATTCTCTAAAAGATGGCTATTCCATTTTGTACAAAAATTTCTTTAGTTTTTGCTGGTAAGCCAAAAAGTGCAAAAAAATGCATTTTTCCACCTTTAATTCTTTACAAAAAGTTTATGACACAAAATCTCGTGCAGAGAACATATAAGTTTCATTTCTATAGGGCTATATTACCCGAAAATCCGGGTCTCTGTCTGGATGAATAAGTATCCCCAACTAGGCCTTTTTTTCGCTTATTTGACTGGAGTATATCGAAAACGTCACAACAAAATAAAAGACGGGACTTTTTGACTTTTGACGGTTAATTTGACCTGTATCAATATTATCAACAATAAAATTTCAGTATTGTCCAACTAATTTATCCCGACATGGCGAAGAGTACACTACGGTCACTTTTGGTTTGACAGCTCAATTGGATTCTGTCATCCATATTATTTCAAGATATGTGTAAGTATTGCTAAACTTCCAATATCAAGTATCTCTACAAATACTTGACGTATTTTTTTGGATAAAAGTCGGGAATTTGTTATAAAAAAAAGCCGCTCCAAATCAAAAGATACGGGAAAAGAAATTTAGTTTGATGCGATACCGAAACTCGACAGTATCTCTACTACGGACTTTTATTTATACGACACAACGCTCGACGACTGTAAAGTTTAAGTGGAGATGCATTTTTAAAGCGTTGGCGTTCGTTACAAGTTGCACGGGGCCTCTTCAGTCTCTCTATAAATTTTTTACTAAAGAAATTTCGGTGTGGAAGTCTATCTGTGTATATTAAAACTGCATTAATAAGAACGAACAAACTCAAAAAGGAACCTGGTAATACAATGGGCGCTTTTAAGATCGATTTGAATCATATTGAATACGGTATTTGTCTAATAAAAATATATTTTCAGGGATTAAATGATGAAAAACTCTAAAAAAAAATAAAAAAAAACATGTACGAGGATGATTCGATAAGTTCTCGACCCGAAACAGAGAGAGCGCTAGTAGGATCAAATAACTATAATATTTTGTAAGCATTAACCCTGAGATGAGGCCCTGCAAAGTTTCAGATGTTTGCGTTCAGTTGCTTATTTGTGGCGATCGAGTGAACACATAAGGTTCGATATTTTATGAAACATGGATAAAATTGAAGTTCGAGCGGTTAAAAAGTACTTTGTTTTAAACGGCTTAACTCCTACAGACATTAAAAATGAGTTAGATTCTACTGTAAAGGATTCTTCTCCTTCATTTTCGATCCTGAAAAAATGGCTGCTGAATTTAATCATGGTCGTATCTCAATTCAAGATGATTAGTGCTCGGGACGCCCAAAAACTGCTACAACTGACGAAATTGACACAAAAATTCACAATGTTATACTTCATGACCGCCGACTGAAAGTACGTGAGCTTGCTGGTATAGCAAACATCTCGATAAATCGTGTCCATTACATTTTACATGATGTTTTTGGCATGAAAAAGCTTTCTGCGCGATGGGTGCCGCGTTTGTAAACAGTCGACCAAAAACGCCTTCAAATGAACACTTTGCAAGAGTGTTTAGACTTATTCAGACGCAATCCTGCTGAGTTTCTTCGAGGTTTTATAATTGTAGATGAAACATGGATTCACCATTATACGTCAGAGACAAAGCAGGAGTCTAAACAGTGGGTGGGGGCAGGTGAAGGTGCGCCAAAAAAAATCAAAAACGGTTCCGTTTGCAGAAAAAGTCATGGCAACAGTTTTTTTGGGATTCACATGGCGTGGTGCTTATAGACTATTTTGAACAAGGCAAGACCATCACCGGGGAGTATTACACTTCACTACTGGACCGTTTGCAGCATGTGATTAAGGTTAAACGTCCACATCTTGCCAAAAAAAGTGCTCCTTCATCAGGATAACGCACCTGCACACAAATCTACGGTTGTTGCTGCAAAACTCCATGACCTATGTTTCGAAGTGCTTCCACATGCGCCATATTCACCGGATCTGACTCCCAGCGCTTACTTTCTCTTCCCAAACTTGAAAAAATGGCTCGCTGGATGAAAATTCCCTCCAAATAACGAGGTCAAAGCAGCGACAACCGCTTATTTTGCAGAGTTGGACAAATCGCATTATACTACTGGTATTAAAATGTTAGAACATCGTTGGTCTAAATGTGTTGAAGTAAAGGGTGTTTTTTATAGAGGTATAGAACTTTTAAATGGAATAAAACAAAGATGAATTTTTTAAATTGACATGAAATTTACTTTATTCGAAAGATAACCTTCTGGCATTATAATTTAAATATGACTTCTGGCATATGACCGCCACGGCTGGCTCGGGCGTAGTCTAATTTAGAGGTCCAATTTTCGATGGTTTTTCCAACATTTGTGGCCGTATATCGGCAATAACGCGGCGAATGTTGTCCTTCGGGTGATCAATCGTTTCGGGCTTATCGGCGTAGACTAGCGACTTTACATATCCCCACAGAAAATAGTCTAGCGGCGTTAAGTCGTACGATCTTGGAGGCCAATTCACGGGTCCGAAACGTGAAACTATGCGGTTACCAAACGTTTCCTTCAATAAATCAATTGTGGCACGAGCTGTGTGATATGTTGCGCCGTCTTGTTGAAACCACAGCTCCTGCACATCATGGTTGTTCAATTGATGAACGAAAAAGTCAGTAATCATGGCTCTATAGTGGTCACCATTGACTGTAACGTTCTAACCAGCATCGTTTTTAAAGAAGTACGGACCAATGATTCCACCACCCCATAAAGCACACCAAACAGTCAGTTTTTCTGGATGTAACGGTGTCTCAACATACACTTGAGGATTATCATCACTCCAAATACGACAGTTTTGTTTATTGACGTATCCATTCAAACAAAAGTGAGCTTCATCGCTAAACAAAATTCGCTTATGAAAATCGGGATCAACGGCAATCTTGTTTTGGGCCCATTCACCGAATCTACGCCTTGCTAGGTGATCGTGTGGCTTCAATTCTTGCACGAGTTGGATTTTGTAAGCACGCAAATCAAGATCTTTCCGCAAAATCTTCCATAAAGTGAATGGACACATATCCAATTCCTGTGCACGACGGCGGATAGACTGATTCGGGTCTTCCTCTACGCTACGCCCTACAGCAGCAATGACTTCTTCTGTACGCACTGTACGACGTCTCTGTAGATGCGTATTATCATTTAGAGTAAACGTGGTGCGAAAACGTTCCATAGTTAATCGAATTAATTGC